>CAUZXS010006368.1:5000-168051 GCA_963585895.1 Sepioteuthis lessoniana
AAGGAGTAGCGCCCTCCCCTACACCTTGGTGTAGCAGCTATCGAAAAGGGAGCCTTCGAGTCACCCTCGACTATGGTCGCCAACTTTACTTACATATGAATATATATATATATATAAACAAACAGTAGCATCTTGTAAAAGTAGGAATATGTTAAACCAAAGATCGGAGGTGTTAAATAGTTGTAGACACAAAAGGGCGTGGTTGCTCTATAATTAGGGATTTTTTTTTTATTCAAAGTAAGATATTTATTTATTTATTTATTTGTTATGCAAATTCTAAGCTAGGTGGGTTTTTTTGGTGAATAAAAGAAGGCGATTTCTTCTTTAGAATTAGTCAAAGTTAGGCTTACTGATGATTCGATAAGGTGAAACTTTAGTAGAAGATTTTCGACTCGCGATTTAGATTAATTTTATAATTGGCTCCAATTGTGTTGAGCACTTTAGTAATTGTAGCATTGCAGGATTCGCGGAGGGTTTTTTGGTTTTCTTTTGACCATTGCGTATCCCTTGATTTTTTTCAAGTGGTCGGACGAGGTTGGCCTTTTCTTTCTTTTTGACCCATAAATTTTTTTCCCCCCTGTGCGGTGATTCGAGATACTTTTATCTCTTGTTCCTGGCAGTTTTTTTTTTCTGCTACCGTGAATACTGGTAGATATTAGATTAGTGTATATATATATATATATATATATATATATATGTTAATATGCATACACATATGTAAAAACTCACTTAAGCCTCTGCATACCGGCAATAATTGGAGGTCTGTCTTAGCATATACACGGAAAAACTCCTCAATTGGAGGGATAGGAATGCTTCTCAGTCCTTGTGCTCTGCAATCACTTAATAGCATTGAGTAAATAGAACCGAGAATGATGGCAGCTACATTTAAAGGCAATCCCTCTCAACTGTCATCTCCGGCTGTAGTCCTGCCAATGCTAGTGATGAAATGGGCCTCATTACTTTTTACGACGAGTTAGGCTCCCTTGTCTGTTGCATTCCCAAACACGACGTTCTAAAACATCGATGGAGACATGAATGCTCAAATGGGTAAAGATGAAACCAACAAATTCAGCTTACACAACTCATCAAACAGAAATCTCACTTGAAAACTGACTGACATGTCTTAATACTAA
The DNA here is from genome assembly GCA_963585895.1 of Sepioteuthis lessoniana. Classification (NCBI taxonomy): domain Eukaryota; kingdom Metazoa; phylum Mollusca; class Cephalopoda; order Myopsida; family Loliginidae; genus Sepioteuthis; species Sepioteuthis lessoniana. The sequence continues at coordinate 6,134 of CAUZXS010006368.1, forward strand.
ATTCTGCTGGTTTATGCTGGTCATCAGCTCACTGAGTGTAACGTGAGCCGATGGCCTAGCTGGACATGGACCCAAACATGAGTCTAAGCACTGATGCCAGATTATAGCTAAGTTCTATAAAAGGGAGGGTAAACTATGGACGTAAACCTCTGCTAATAATGCTAAAGCACACATAGATTATTTACTCATAAATAAGAAATGGGTTAATAGCACTGTGAAATGTGAATCATATTCCACATTTGAAGGACTATCTTCTGATCAGAGAATTGTCACAGCAAAGATACATCTGAGCCTACGCAGGAATACGACACTTACAGCCAAAATAACCCACTATGATTGGTCGTCTCTTAACCAGAGATAACAGCAATAAATATTCAATAACAGTAAGAAACAAATCTTCCGGAGATATCCCATATACTTCCTCCAAAAGACAAATACAAGAACTTCGTCAACGCTAATATTGAAGCAGCAGCAGAATGCACACCAAACAAAGTAAAAAGTTAGCGACCGTAGTTGAGGGGGGCACCAGAAAGCTCCCTTTTCAATAGCTACTACACCAAGGTGTAGGGGAGGGCGCTACCCCTTTCCTTGAATTGCTCCACTTTACCCTTGATACGTACCTGTGTGCTGAGTGTTAAGCAAGGAGGTATCAAGTACCATTTTAAGGTCTTTGGTATGACTCAACCTGGATTGAACCCAGGTCTCCTGGGCCATTGGCGAACACTCTACCCACTAGGTCAATGAGCTGGTTTACAAATACAATTCATTCGAGATCAATAAAATAAGAAGCTTGATAGAAGATAGACAATCTCGAATAGCATGGTGGACAGTTAATGAAGCCAGTAAATGAAGAGCACCTACCGAGCTAATCTAAAAGCTGTCAGCCAAGAAGAACGAATACAGATGTGGAAAGAACATTACAAGAATCTAATTTGAAACTCCCCTAAAGTCACTGATGAACTTGTCAGGAAAATTATCAATAAATAAGTAGACATCAGAGTAGGACAGCATACTCAAGAACTCAACGTTGTGCTAACAAAAATTAAAAACAGAAAAGCTGCCGTTCTCGATGAAATTCCCCCAGAAGTATGGAAGACAAGGCAATTTAATGACTTATTGTTCCGATACTGTAACGCCGTATATAACCAGAATACAATGGCGAGGTGGCCAAAAGGCCGCATTCTCCCTTTCTCCTAGAAAAGTGACCCCGGAATCCTCAAGAACTACTGAGGTATAACCTTTACTTCCATGGCATCAAAGGTTTATAATGCTCTTCTTCTTAATTGCATCGAACCAGCAATTTTTTTCGGAGAAAGCGATCTACATCACATATTCTGACAATCTGTCAAATGATAGAATTTCGTGCGAGAAACTTCAAGGCGACGGTCTTTTTCATAGATTTCTCCAAGGCATTTTATTCCATACACAATAACAATTAACAACACTCACCTGTAGAAGCCAAAAGTAACATGACTGCCTCCTAAAAACTAGTCAACTTTGTTCACTTGATTATGGGAGAGTGCCTGTGCTGCATGTGGATTGGTCCACTTTACTAGGATGGACCTGCCCAACACATTTGCATGAGAGGTGTCTATTCACCTACATATTCTTGGCAAATGGGGAGTCCAGAAATTTTTGCTGGTTGTGAGCTGACCAATATTCTACAAAAGGAAGATGGAGCAAATACTTCTAGCATATGGTCTCCCAAAAGAAACTGTCACAGCTTTATGATGCTTTATAGTTACACGAAATTCAAGATTCGTTCTCCAGATGGATACACAGATTTCTTTGACATCGTTGCTAGAGTTCTGCCTAGACAATGTACTTCAAACGTTGATACATCTAATAAAAGAAAATGGCTTTACACTAAAAAAAAATGGTAAGAAGCAGACGATATCCCCGCAGAAACTATTACGGACGCCGACTATGCAGATGGTGTAGCACTTATTACAAATACACCTACCGAGGTCGAATCCCTGCTGCATAGTCTGGGTCAGGCAGGAGGAATCATTGGCCTCTTTGAGAATGCAGACAAAACGGAATACTTGTTTTAAACAAGGAGGAGACATCTCTACTTAAAGTGGTGGTCCTCTGAGATTAGTGGTCAAGTTCACGTACCTCTGTAGCAGTGTCTCATCTACAGAAAGTGACATCAATATGCGCCTTGCAAAGGCGTGGACCACTATATGAGTTATTAATTATATGGCAGTCTGATCTATCCGAAAAATAAAACAAGATTTCTACCAAGCAGCAGTTGTATCAATACTATTGTATGGATGCTGATAAAAAGTATTGAGAAAAAGCTAGACAGTAACTGCACAAGAATGCTACGTGGTATATTGAACAAATCTTGGAAGTGACATCCCATGAAACCACAGTTGTACAGCCACTTAGCTCCTATTTCTCAAACGATTCTCATAAAACGAACTAGGCATGTAAGACAGTGCTGGAGAAGCAAGGACAGACTCGTATGTGACGTTTGCCGATAGACCCCTTCACATGGACGTTCAAGTGTTGGCTGACCAGTAATAACTTTCCTATATCTGTTCTGTACGGACACGGGATGACATCTAGAAGACCTGTCGGACGCGGTAGTTGATAGGAACGAATTGTGAGAATCAGAGAAATCCCTACGAGCTGCGCAACTTGATGATATATATATGCTAATGTGTGCGTATATATAGGCATTTGCCGATGTATGGATGTGTGTATATATATATATACACACACACATACACACGTATTTTTTATGCATATGTTTTATCTCTCTCTCTCTCACTCTCTCTCTCTCTCTCTCTCTCTCTATATATATATATATATATATATATATATAGAGAGAGAGAGATATGTACGTGTGTGTGTGTGTGTATATATATATATATATATATATATATATATATATATATATATATATTTTTTATGCATATGTTTTATCTCTTTCTCTCTCTCTCTCTCTCCATATATATACGCACGCACGCGCGTATCCGTATATTATGTATGTATTTATTCACATATATTAATCTCTCTCTCTCTCTCTCTCTCTCTCTCATATATATATATATATATATAATATCTTAATTCTTATACATGAACATATATCTATCTTTCTGTATATACATGTATGCAAATATATACATATATATTTGTATGTTACCGCATTTTCCATTTATTTGTACTTTATTTCATATGAAATACATGAGGCGTGGCACAATTTGACAGTTATATTCATGTATATTTGATAATGTTGTATGAATATCCTTATTTTACAATTATGTTCGTTGCAATGAAATAATTAGATGGCATATTTTTAGCAGATCTTATAGGATAGGTAGTACATGTATTTATTCCTCTTGTATATTCATATGTAACCCAAATCCTTCCCATTATAAATAGGATTATTTTTCTATGGATTGGCATTTCAAATTGTCTTTGTGTTTCGAGATGATACATCAATTCTGTTTGATAGTTGAGAATAAAATTGCATTGAAATCCTTTCAGATATCTCAAGTAAACTAGGTATAAATACTGCCTTGTCAGCTTGAGCATAGAATATGGTAAATGTATCTCCTGCTGAGTATTAAGATATCCCCTCAAGTTTGCTGTGTCCTGGTTATGATACTATGTGGCATCCGATTGCTAGGCTCCAGTTCTGAAGATCTCGGGAGTGTAGAGTTCTCCACGTGTAAGCATTTAAAAAAAAAGAGAAAGACTGCTTACCCCGTATGGCAAGGGGTGTCCTCGTGGTGTAATGGTTAAAGCAATTGACTGCGGAATCTTAGTAAGCGAGTTCGTACTCCAGTCGTGCTATTACGTTCACTTTCGGGCAAATACCCGTGGGAAAGGTATGAACCCCCTTATCCTCCCAGCTATGGGTTAAATAGTACCATTACTGTTCTTCTAGGAGAATGGCTTTGTCATTAAATAACCTAAAAAGAGTTGATATGCCATTAAACAAAGAAACCAAACCAAACCAACCCGTATGGCAAAGTGAGTACGTTTTGTGCCTGACGTGCAGAATGAATGGTACGTCCAAGAGAGAGATACATTGGCCACCCTTATACTCCAATTTAAAATAAAACGCTGTCTCGAGCGAGGAGAATTTTCGAGAGTGGTGTATGCAATTTTTTTTGAAGTGAGTATTTTGGTTAAGCATAAAAACGTCACATGCAGAAGAGATGAGTAGGTAAGTCACAATCGAGTGAAGATGTTCCTGTTGTTGGGAGAGACGAATCGAGTGAAGATTTGATTTTCTTTAGCAATAACTGGAATCAATTTCAATTAGTTCTAGGACAGAACACCCCTTTACTGCCATAACATCCAGGTTTACTTGGGCACAGATTCTCAGCATTTTTGTGGGGGAGAGTCTCTTAATTGTTGTTACTAAAATCCTGTACTGCAACATTGTAGCGAGTTTGTTTGGACTCTAGTTGTGTTATAGTATTAAATTGTAGACGTATGCCATTGGGAAAATTATGAGCCCCTCCCCTCTTCCCAGCAATAGGTTAAGTAATATGGTTGGTTGGTTGGTTTTTATAGCATATTGAATTGTAGAGTTATGTCATTGTAAGTTATTTCATGCCAAATCCACTTCATACATATATCATCATGATGCCGTACTGCTAACACCGATTTCCCGGACTCTCTCACCATTCTTATTTTATCCATCGTTTCCAGCGGGTCTTTTAGACGATTTCCTGTATTCATACAGAGCTGTTGTAGAAATGTTCTTGTTGGTCAGCCAACACTTGCCTGTCCGAATGAAGGGGTCCATAGAACATTGCTTAGGAGTTCATCCTTACTTTTCCTATAGTATCACGCATGTGTTTGTGTTATTTGGTTGGTTTTAGAGATGGGAGGTAGGTGGCCGTATAGCTGCTGTTCTGTGTGATGTTGTTTATTTGTAAACATTTTGTCGATTACTCTTTTAAATGAGCCTGAGGTCATTTTTTTGCCCTCAATGAAATTGCTTCAAGTATTTCCATCTAATACTTACACAGTTAAATGGTTTCAATTATTGCTATCTAGCACTAATAATTCTATTCAATATTAATCAATTGTTTGGATACAATGAAGTGGTTACAAGTATTGCTATTAAACACTAATTATTCTATTCAACAATACTCATTCATTTGCACACAGTCAAATGATTCCAAGTATTGCTGTATAAAACTGTTGTGGCGGAATCACCTACGAATGGACTCAACCACTCTCCATAATTCCGGAAGACGCAGCAATACGAAGTCAGTCTAGATCCGGAAGCTAACCTCGCCCCCGCGCCGTTATTTAAACTAGCTTACCGTCCTATGTTCTTGTAAATATATACCTATACTATAACCATGGTGTTCTGTTCTCTTTGTGACCCCTTCCAGGTCCATAACAAAAACCAATATTTCAATTTAGGCACACAATTAAAGAGTTCAAGTATTGCTATTAAACACTAATAATTCTATTCAGCATTACTCATTCGTTTCAACACAGTTAAATAATTCCAAGTATTGTTATATATACTAACAATTCAATTAAATGTCAGTCATTTGTTTACAAACTGTTAAATTATCAAACCGTTCTATTTCTTACAATTCATTTTAATTTAAGTCATGTTTGCACACAGTTTAAACGTTTAAAGTAATATCCCTTCTGTTCAAGGATGGCTTTTGGCATTCAATAACCCATGAAGGTTGCCTAGTCAGCTGGGGCTGTAGAATACACCGACTGAACCTTTGCAGAGTGTCCTGGATATGATACTAAACAATCTGATGGTGAGGTTCCAGCAATGCTGGAGCTTTTGGGAATGTGGAGTACCGCTTTATTGCCATCGCTCCCAGATTCACTCTGGCCCGGCGTGGTAGCACCTGATAGGGCCCTATCTATGGGTTAAATAGAACTAACGTCATCCTTATGCTAAACATTGAATTGAATAGCTTGAAATAGAAATGTTTTTGACAATTGAACCGTGCTTACATTTGAACTGTGTGCTTATGCTAAACTGAATTATTTGAAATAGAACTGTTTTTTGTCATTGAAACTGTATTTACACTAATCTGAATTGTTTAACATAGAACTGTTCTGAGATGTTACTGTGTGGAAACAAAATCTGTACTTATAATAAACTGATTTAGCTTTGCTTGAGTAAACTGAATAGCTCGAAATAGAAATGTTTTTTTACAATTAAACTGTACTTACATTTAAACTGCGTGCTTATGCTAAACTGAATTGTTTGAAATTGAACTGTTTTTGACATTGAAATTGTACTTACACTATACTGAATTGTAATATATAACTGCTTGAATAGTTTGAAATAGAAATATTTTTGTCAATTAAACTATGTACTCATGGTCAACTGAATTGTTTTAAATAGAAGTGATTTACATAAAAATGGATTTGGCGTTAAATAACCTACAAAGGTTGACATGTCATAAAACCCAACAAATCAAACCAAACCTATGAAGGTTGATATGACATTAAACGAAGAAAACAAACCAAATCCAACCATGAGTAAGATGTATGTGTGCAAATTATTTTTTTTAGATAAGGATACTTGATACAAAATAACTTTATACAAATTATTTGTATTAAGGATTGTTATTTGAAGCTATAATTGTTCAGTAAGGATTATGACGATTATTTTCTTGAAATTATTTAACTCTGAGCCAATAAATGACTCACTGAATAGAAATGATTACTTGAAACCATATAATTATAAGAATTTAATAGGAATACTTTATATCGTATGAGTGTGTGTAAAAAGTGAAGTAACAACTACACAAAAAAAATGTTAACATGAATGTATAATGAATACTATTTCTTAATCTTTTGGTGTAAAATAGCCGTTTTTGGGTTGATCTGCAAAATATGAAATGAAGATAGTTGTATTCTTTCTTCCAGTTCCTAGGGGTCTTTTTTTTTCATTTCCTCTTTTCTTCCGACTTATCCTTTCTTCTCTTCCAATTTATCATCTCTCTCTCTTTTTTCCCACTCATTCTTTCTCTGTATTCTTTCACCTCATGCTACCTCTGTTTTCTTTCATTTCATGCACTCTCTCGCTCTCTCTCTCATTCTCTATCTATCTTCCATCTCATTCTCTCTCTCTTTTCTTCCACTTTATTCTTCCAATACATTCTCTTGCTCTCTCTCTTTTTCTTTCACCTTATTCTCATTCTTTCTTTTCTCATTTTCTCTTCCTTTTCTTCTAAAGACTGAGAGAATAACTTACAAATGTTGAAATGCCGTGAAACACAACCAACCAACCTATACTCATTCAGTCTGGCTTTACATTGTTGTTCTTAAAGAAGAAAAACTTTAAAAAAAAACAACAACAGTTTTTTCCTTTTTTGTTCTTTATAACCTAACACACACACGCAAACCCATTTTTCTTTGAATCATGACTGTTTTATGATATCAACCAATGCTAACTTGGTTTAAATTGAACAAAAACAGATATGTATAGATTGAAAAGAAAACTCAGTTCACACCAATTTTTTAAAATGTCTTGAGACTCAATGAAGATTAAACTTGTTAACATTCTCTGTACCATTCTTGAAAATTGCTGGAGAGACGGCTGAGAGTACGGAAAAAAAACAAAACAAAAAAAAAACGCTCTGTATTTTCTTGATTTTTAATATTTCATGAATATTAAACAAAAGTTAAAATCAAGTAAGGATACTAATTCATTTTTTCTTTAGTTGATTTGCTACAAATAAAAAGGTCCAAGTGAAAAACACCTCAGTTTTAAAAGATCTAGTTATAAGTTGATATAATTAATTTTTACTAATTAATTAATAAAAATGAAAACAAACTATCTTCCCATTCGATTCCCAATTTAGAGAGAAAAACAAAACAAAGGCCACTTGAAAGACAAATTGAAAATAAAATTTATGCTTGGCAGACGATGTTCAAACAATTAGAATTGGTAAAAAGACTGAGATCATGTAGGTACTTGTTTTATAAACCAAAGATTCTAGGTTTTTATTATGGGGCGGGGAGGCATTAAAATCGATATTATTGGGTACTTGTCTTATAAACCAAAGATCCTAGATTTTTATTATTTTGGAGGGAACATTAAAATGGATATTATTAGGTACTTATAAAGCAAAGATACTAGGTTTTTATTATTTTGTGGGGAACATTATGCACTTAAAAAGGATATTTTATTACCAAACACTAAAAAATTGCCCCTTTGTAACCAAAGATATGAAAACCCTGTCTCTGGGATTTAAAATATGGTGGCTTCATCGGCTGATGGGTATAAAACTAAACTGTATTGAGTGGTGAGGCTCCAATTACTGATTATTGGAGAGTGTGGAATACTCCTTCTTTACACCCAGTCTGCTCTTACCTGGGGTGCTAGTATAGGTTAAATAGACCTGTTTTGAAAATTATTTGTATTAGACAGGAAAACTTGTCGACATATCATTGTCTTCAAGCAAATGATTTTTAAAAAATTCTATGGTACATGCTAAGTTTTAGAATATCTTTAAGTAGAGTTTTGGCTTAGTGGGTAGAGTGTTCGCCAATGGTCTGGGAGACCTGGGATTGAACTTTAAAATGGTACTTGCTACCTCCTTGCTTAGCACTCAGCAATATAAGGTACGTATCAAGGGTAAAGTGGAGCAATCCAGGGAAAGGAGTAGTGCCCTCCCCTACACTGTGGCTTAGTAGCTATTGAAAAGGGAGCCTTCTGGTTGCCCTTGACTATGGTTGCCAACTAAATGGAGCATGCATTGTGAGTTACAAAAAAAGACCCCTTTTTTTGGGGGGGGGTCAGGTCTCATCTGGTAAAATCCGTGACAGCAAGTAATAGTGAGGAATAAATCAATGTATGACGATGAAAGAAATATAAAAAAACAAACTGGCAGTGGAAAAACGTTTCCCAGGAAGAATTAGTACATCTGCTCTTCGCAAATGCGTTCAATTTAGTTTCAATAATACTATGTACCAGCAAATTAACAGAAAACTATTAGAAGCTACTAACAAACCACTTTATTATGCTTGATATATTAATGATACATTTATTAAGTTCTCCTCTAAATCTGAGGGCAGGCGATTTTTTTTTTTTTTCATTCAATCAATCAATTACATCCTGCATTGAAATTTACTTGTCAATTTAAAAACAACTGCCACCTTCCTTTTCTTGTTATTGTAGTTGAATGTACTTATTAAGGTTTTTTAACTTCTATCTACTGGAAATTTACATTTACTGGTTTATATACATGCTGGGGTTTATCTTAAAGTCAGCCTGATTAAGACTTTGGTTCGTAGTGCCTCAATGATTTCTTCTAAGTCAAAACTTATTGATGAACTCAATTTCATTAAAACTACACTTTAAAAAAATGGATATACTTTGGACAAAATAACTAGTACTGTAAGATATAAATGTATGAAGTTCTTTGGCAACACTAAATTTGTCCCTGAAAATTTAATATTTTGTATATTTTAAATTACCACAGATAGGCAAGACTTCCAACCAATTGATAGAACTAATTAAAAGACAGTCAGCTGTTGTTTCAGTGCTGCTAACCTACAATTTCTTGTAAAATCCAATGTGCTTTTCTACCTAATCTCTAAGATAGTGGATCCCTTCATCATAAAAGTCGCTTAATCTATAAATTTCATTGCAAATGTTACTGGCTGCACTACCTAAAGATTAGAGAATAGAATAAAGCAATATGTGCCCCTGCTGTCCAATCAAATGGTTTAACCTGCTCAACTGATTTGTGCAGTCAGAACACATGTATTTTTTATCATTTATTGGCTAATACTCCCTGCACTAATGCTTATAACCCTAACATGTTTACTATTCTTGAAGTCTTTTATAGTGAATTACAATTGTCATTGCTAGAGGAGCTCTATATCATTAAATACCAACCTATTCTCTGCAAAAGAAATTCTACAATCTTCTACCCTACCAATTATACTGCAACGAAACCTGACTTAGTCCAAGAAAAAAAAGAAACAACAAAAAAATGAACCAATCCCTCCAGGTAAACTTTTTTCCCCTACTTAAGGTTTTTTTCTTTTTTTTATTTCTTTGTCGTTAACTACCTTGGTTTATTCCTTGCTATTGCTTGCTGTCAAGGAGTTTCTATGACGAGACATGACCAATAAAAAGAAGTTCTTTTTTAGAACTTGCAATGTGTGCTCTACTTAAAGCTGTTTCAAATGATTATTATTAGATAGAATTATTAAGGTTGGATAGGAATACTTGAAACCATTTTACGGTAGTTAATTGAAGCTATAATTGTTTACAAAGGATTATTATCAAATAACTGAAATCATGTAATTGTGTAAATCATCAGTCACTCTGTTGGCAGGGCTTAGAATATGTAAACTGTACCCTCTACTGAGGGGTTAGATCACCAACTGGTATCTTTGGTATGACACGAAACAATATTTGCTGGGGAGTCTCCTGTGTTAGACCTCTGGGGAATGTGGTTTGGTTTGGTTTGATGTCATCAACCATTTAGGGGAATGTGGAATACTACTTCATTGCCATTACTTTCAGGTTCACTCTGACTTGGGGTTGGAATACCTGTTGGGTTAAATACATCTGTTTGAAAATTATTTGCATAAGATAGGAACACTTGAGCCCATATAATGTATCAAGCATTCCTATCTAATGAAAATAATTTTCAAATTGGTCTTTCAAATTGACTCGTAGATGGGACCCTAACAGGTACTCCCATCCCAAATCAGAGTGGACCTGGGAGTAAACACAATGAAGGGGTACTCCACACTTCTCAGATCTCCAGAACTGGATCCTTACTATTAGATGGTGTTCAAACAAATTATTACGATCATTATTATTAAATAAGTATAGTTACTTACATATAAATTGTTTGTATTAGATAAAAACACTTTAAACTATAGAAGTGTACATTTCAGTGAGCAGAATAGTTGAGATGGGAATAGATAATGTCAGAAGAGTGGGATGATGATGATGGTCCTTTGCAAATAAATATTTAGTGACTATTTGGTTAAGAATATATGTGTGGCAGACTTGCCGTTTCCTTCTGATATAATGCCAGGGTTTGTGATGTGTAAATCATCAAGTAATTTGAATTTAATGTATGATTTGTTTTGTCCTATTCTATTCGACATAGGAGATCACAAAACGCTCACATCTTTTGTGTATTGCAATTATTGCATCTTGCACACTTCACTGTGTCTCAGTCTTTGTATTGGAAAGCCTTTATTGTGCTAAGTGGTTGTTAGTTGTGGGGAGAAAGGTATCAGGACTTTTTTATTTTTTTTTTAAATGCTAGAACATAGGGAAAAAATGAAGTCCTCTTGGGAACTGATGAGACAATAGTTTTATTGGATGGTTTTGTTTGCGTATTTACAAAAGCACAATACTAGATTCATTCTTGTTTTTAACTCTGCAAAAAAAAAAAATTGACTGTTTTGTGTGATCATAAAATTTTTTAAGTAAATTGTCTACATTTATATGTAAAATTGGATCATGAAATAAATTTGTTAATATTCTTTGGAGCATGTATCTATATTCATATTTGTCAAGTATATATTTGATATAAAAGTTATTTAAATTCTGTCTGATTCTTTTTTCATTTGTGTGTGCTTATATATATATATATATATATATATATATATATATATATATATATATATATATATATAAAAGCTGGTGACCATAGTTGAGGGTGACCAGAAGGCTCCCTTTTCAATAGCTACTACACCAAGGTGTAGGGGAGGGTGCTACTCCTTTCCCTGGTTTGCTCCACTTTACCCTTGATCCTTACCTTATAATGCTCAGTGTCAAGCAAGGTAACATCAAGTACCATTTTTTGAGTCTTTGGTATGACATGACTGGAGATTGAACCATGGTCTCCTGTGCCATTGGCGAACACTCTAACCATTTTACCTATATCCTAATGAATTATTATTCCTACCTCTGTACTCAAATTGTGATGTAACATAACAGATTGTAGGGCTGGAAAATGAATCCCCAAAGAGAATTCAATTTCTTGTTAGAGCTGTTTATATCATTAAGTATATAGACTTTATCCGAACATTTTATCTCTATTGCTGTAAGGGACCTTACTACCCTTTGGACTATGAATTAGATTGCAGGTTGGGGGTGCAATTTAACAACAATAGATATGGTTCAGTGTCCAACTTTAAGCTAGTTAAGAAATTAGTTATAACCTGTATTTAGCCACATTCATCTTTTATATTGTTTTTACTATTACAGTGATGAGGATACTTATTAACTCATTTTTTCCTATTTTGGCACAAAGTTATCAGGTTGCTTATCTTCTGTTGCTAAGTGGTCACACTTCTAAGTATTTAGCTGCCTAATCTAAGTGACCCGGCCAAAACCAATGCTTTCAGAATGACTTGACCGTAAGTCAAAGATAAGGATACTACTTTAAATAATTCATGTTATGCTAACAACGAAAAAGAATAATTGGGAGTGAGCCGAGTCAATAGGAATTGCAAGGTCAGAATAGATGTTGTTTCTTATAAATAATCACATCTTTTCTAAAGTTTTTCAAAAGGAAGATTGAAAGTGTTTTTCATTTTTTTCTTTTTCTTATAAAACGCTAAATAAACTTAGATTGATTGGCATGGGTGGCCTAATGCTTAGTGTTGTAGGAAATGGACATGTTTAACCGAGTTCAAATCCAGGACTAGGCTGTTTACATTTTAATTTATTTTTATTCATTATTATTTCATGTTTTCAGACTTATAACTTGGGTACATATGTGCTTTAAAAACCGGCTCATTGGTAGAGTGTTCGCCAATGGTCCGGGAGACCTGGGTTCAATCCCAGGTTGCATCATACCAAAGATTTTAAAAATGGTACTTGATACCTCCTTGCTTAACACTCAGCAATATAAGGTACGTATCAAGGGTAAAGTGGAGCTAATTCAGGTAAAGGAGTAGCGCCCTTCCCTACACCTCGGTGTAGTAGCTACTGGAAAGAGAGCCTTCTGGTCGCCCTTGACTACAGTCGCCAACTTTACTTACTTACTTACAGATATGCTTTACTACTGGTGTTGAGTACTCTATATTTGTAAATGTATCAAACTATATATATATATATATATATATATGTGTGTATGTGTGCTCATTGTTATTATCATAGGAAATGGACATGGCCCACTGAGTTCAAATCCTGGGTGAAGCTGTTTACATTTCATATAGCACTAATACCCTTGGGAAAGGTATGAATCCAACTATTCTCCCTCCCAGCTATGGTTGGTTGGTTGGGTTTTATGGCATATCAACCATTGTAGGTTACTTAACGCCAAATCCATTTTTCTACAAATAATCAGTTCTATTTCAAACAATTCAGTTTACCATGAGTACACAGTTTAATTGTCAAAAACATTTCTATTCAAGCTATTCAGTTTATTCAAACAATTCTGTTTAATAAAAGTATGCAGTTCTATTTAACCCATAGGTAGGGCCCTATCCCCCAGCTATGGGTGAATAGTTGAGCTGACTGTGTTCTTTTGTTGTATACCCACACGTATAGATATGCAAACTACACAATACAAAACAAATACACAGGCGGACTCTGTCTTTTCAGGTATGAACGGTTTTATTATTTTCTGACTTCAGTTCTTCAACACGAGGAGAGAGACAATTCTTAAAAGTATTTTGTAATCATACTATGCTAATGACACTCACAATGTTCGGCATATCTCGTGGAGTTTTAGGTCTGAATTCATCTTCGCTGGTCGGAACCCAAAAAACTTAACCGCCGATGCAATTGTAGAAACTCAACTCTATGGCAGCGAACTCCGTTCTCTGCTTCAATGGCAGAAGCTCAATTGTCTGCCTGCATGGTCCGCAGTCAACTCCAAACTGACTCTTTTTCAAAATCTTCCAATTCTCAGGATCATTGCTTCCGGGCATGATGTCATTCACACTCCAAGTCCTATTTTCTATCTGGGGTTTATTATGACAATTGTAATTGTCATATCCTTTGCGCAAGAGTGTAAAACTGTACCCAATGTCTGTGCACCTGAACTAAGAGCCGAATAGTTCAAAGCCTAACCAAAATGAATTATAAAATATAATTAACGAAAAATGATTAAAATAGAAAAATCATTCCTTAGTTATATAACACTTTAATGTTAGCATGACAACTGGTCTACAAAGCAAACCTGTTTAACTCTGCTTAAAAAAATGACTTTGTGCAGAGGATTTGGAAAATACAGATATAAACCTATGTGAATAATCCCTTGCAGGTGTAAATAAGGATTTATTATTCCTATGCTATCAAAACTTTCAGGATTTACCTGTATTATATTCTGGTTGTCATTGTTAAAGATAAAGAATATAAGATCACTTTTATCAAAGTTTAGGATAATTATTCATGTTTTAAGATATCTTATTTTTTTGTTCTTTCTTTATATTATGACGACTAGTAATACTTACCCATATTTCATGTGTTGTAAGACAGACATTATTAAAAATAAGGGATATTGAGCTTCTTTTTTTTTATATATATAAAGTTGTTATATACCCTACCTATGAACAATAATGGGTATGTCCCATTCCTTATAAAAACATTGGACACTATTGTGAGGGGATGGAAAATATACTCGGTTGTCACCACTAGAGGCAGTTACCTTCTTCTGACAAGTACTGTATTTTGTTAATGCTATAAAGATTTCCATTTCATTTCCAACCTCCGTTTTGGTTATTTCTCATTCATTAACCTTTTTATTAGGTTACAACAAAAGTTTAGGATAATAATTAGGTTGTTTGGAAAATAATCTCCAATTTTGGAATAAACTTTCATTTCTGAATTAACGAATTGAAACAGGGGCAAAGTTTTGCATCCCAAGTCAGTGAACTTCTGAAGTGTCATCCTGGCAACATGTGGCCAAACATTGTTGTGAAGCAAAATTATGACCATGCTTACACCGGTACAAAAAAAAGTAAATATCTTTTTGTATATTCATGATTAGGGACATATAACTTTCAAAATCAAATTCTGAAAGAAGTAAGAGCAAATTTAGTGGACACTTTAATCATTAGGAATGTGAATTTTCGATGCAACTTCTATTAAAATGACTTTAGAACAGAATTTAAACATTATCTTCTAAAATCAGACTGTATTTTCCTACCAACCTAATATCTATATCATTCATGCTGAGTATTACATATGGAGGTTGGTTTCACAGTTCATTCATTGGTTGAAGTATCTTTGAAACTTTTTTTGAGATTGTATTGTCAGGATTCTTGTGAAAGCCTCCATATTTTGAAGTGAAGGTTCACAATTTTAATTATTATTTTTTTTTTTTTTTACTTTAACGAGACCATCAATGATTGCATTTGCCTGTTAAGAAAGTTGCATATATTCCTCAGGCCACTGAGTCTCTACTCCTGATCTAAAGCAAAATCTTAACATATTAACCCCCCCTAAAAAAAAAAAAAAAACGAAAAATAAATAGGAATTATCAAAACACTTGGCGAGTTCGTAGAAATGGGCAAATTATTTGGGGAATATTTTCATAATGAAAGAAAAGAATTACCAAGATTTTCACTAGAATCTTCTCAGTCTGAAATTGAATGTTTATACCATCATTTGAAATTGTCTGTTATCCCCATTGGTTTGAAACTTTTCATCTATTTTGTATTTTTGATTTTATATTTGTCTATCTTGAATTATTTTGTGTGTGTCCCCCTTTTGGCATTACCTTGTTCTCGGGATTGTACTAGTCTCTGCCCTGTATTTTGCTTTAGGCAATTAACTCTCCTACTCAGATTGCTGTGAGAATGAACATTGTAAATTTTGGAGAAGGGGTATAAAAAAACAAGGAAAGAAAAACTAGCACCAAAAACAACATAATGCCTTTGATTCCATTGCTTTCATCTCATTTTTTTTTTGACAATGTTTGGAGCTTTGGATATTATTTTAATTTTGCTTATCAAGGTAAAATTTTCAGTGCTTATTTAACATTATTATATTCACTGGATACAAACCATTGCTTAGTTTATATATATATATATATATATATATATAACAACAAACAGTATATGGTTGTCACTCTTATTTGGTGGGTTTGTGGCAGACCAAATGCAGAATAATTTGGAGAGTGCTCAATATTAGTGATAGAGCTATTATATAATAATAAATTTAAGTAAGTAAAGTTGGCGACCGTATTTGAGGGCAACCAGTAGGCTCCCTTTTCAGTAGCTACTACACTAAGTTGTAGGGGAGGGCGCTACTCCATTCTCTGGATTGCTCCACTTTACCCTTGATATGTACCTTATATTGCTGAGTGTTAAGCAGGGAGGTATCAATTACCATTTTAAAAATCTTTTAATACAGTATATTTGCCATATTCCTTAGGTACATACCATCATAGATTACAATAATGTATATGTAATATATCATTGCCATGTCATAGGCAACTAATACAAATTATTATAATGTACATATTGCAATTGAACACTGAACATGAATACTAGTATTGCTTAATACACCATTGTATATAACTATATATATCATGTCTTTTAACACCCTAATATTCACACCTCACGTATTATTCTTACATTTTAGATCCAGCATCCATTTTTGTTTGTTATGCTTACATGTCAAATCAAAAATTCATTTTCTTCTTAATGCAATGATGATGATAAATTTGTCCCTTAGTTAAAATCAACACAAAAAATTTTTATTTGGCCAAATCACCATCCATCTATCGACTTCTGCTACAATCACCCCACATATATATTTAATGAAACAACCTTAAATCTACCACATGGTGCGTGTATCATCACACATGCACACATTAACAATCACGTATATGGCAACACACAATATGCAAATATAATCTACACACACACACACACACGAAAAGAGTTATATGCAATTCTAATGTAAACATTATTTTGACTGCGTTTTTTCAATTTTTTAAAGAATTTCTCCAAAATGCTTTCTTTTTCTGCTTGATGATTGTCGTGTAAAGATTGCATGAAACCAATAGTTGCTGATAGCATCCATGTCATTAGATATATATAAAAACTAATATATATTTACCAACCCCTCTGCTCGGGCAGGATATAACACAAGGTCACTTTTTAAGCGGAGTTTAACAGGTTTGAATTCAGAGTTTTCTTTCTCTTAGACTAGTTGCCTCACCGAGGCTGAAGAACCTAGTCTGCCCTACTATTTACCCATAGCTGGAGGGAGAATAATTGGATTCATACCTTTCCCAAGGGTATTAGTGCTATGTGAAAACGCAATCAGTCTCATCCAGGATTTGAACTCGTGTTGTCGTGTCCATTTCCTACGACGATAACCATTACACCACGTTCAATTCTTTTTCTAATGATCTCAAATTTGAACAGCAG
This sequence comes from Sepioteuthis lessoniana, assembly GCA_963585895.1. Classification (NCBI taxonomy): domain Eukaryota; kingdom Metazoa; phylum Mollusca; class Cephalopoda; order Myopsida; family Loliginidae; genus Sepioteuthis; species Sepioteuthis lessoniana. Next base: position 23,468 of record CAUZXS010006368.1, read on the forward strand.
GAGTCGAAATGGTCAAAAATTCTCTGTTAAATGTTTGAAATTCTTTTCTTTTTCAGCAAATGGCATTAATATACCTGAAAATAAAAAAGCATAAAACAGAATTTTGAGTTTGTTTCTACACAGGCTGTTAAAATTTGAGATCATTTGAACAAGAATCAATCAATCAAGTTATTAGATTACAAAATATTAATTTTTGTAATATACCCTGTATATGTATTTATAGAGAGAGAACTATAATATATAGTTATCAAACTAAATCACTAGAAACAAAATCTGAGTCATGCTGAGCTCAGTCAAAAGGGCAATGCTCAGAATTTTGAGATTAAGAGTGCAAATGAAGGTAAGAGATTATAAAAATCATTAAACAATAAAAATGAAAGTGGATTGAACTGACTTCTAAAATTTATTTTCCATCTTAGATTTCTTTTGTGTAAACTTGAGTGTACTGTATACACCTTTTGAATGATCCTATCAAATCTTATGTTACGAGTTGAACTTCAACTGGGAAACCTAACCCTCTTAACCCCTTCTTTGTAATTCCACATATAGTTGGATGTAACCTGATCACACAAGGTTTTCAATTTTTTTTTTTTTTTTTTTTTTTTTAAGATCGTTTGCATAGCTTGAAAAACATTGTAAGAGTTGTGTCCCTTTGATATTGTGCTGATAGTGATATTCGTACTTACAGAAACCAAACTCAAGGTCATACAGAACTCAATAGAAAAGGGCAATGTTCAGAATTTTGAGATATGAAGAGTAAATAGAATTATCAAAAAAATGAAAGTAGGTAGGATGCATAGCTTGAAGGGAGGTTAATAGATGATGCAAAAGGTTAGATAAAAAAACAAACAAAAACTAAGTTGGTTTTGGGTAGACCTGCCCTTCACTGCACAATACTGCTCATAAGCAATCAGATTTGGCAAAACAGCCTACCAACTGTTTGCCAAGATCTTGAAGCCTGTACCATTAAAGAGTGAAGTCCTAGCACCAACTCTATGGCCACCAGCCTCCCATCACGAAAACTATCCAAGCTAGATGCAGGACACTGCTGTAGAAGCAAGGACGAGCTCATAAATGATGTAGTCCTATGGACCCCCACATATGGCCAAGCAAAAGCAGGACGACCAGCTTGAACATACATACAGCAGCCATGTGAGGATACAGGATGTAGCCCTGAAGACCTGCCAGAGGCGATGAATGATAGGGAGAAGTGACGAGAGACAGTCAGGGATATCCATGCTAGCGGCACAACATGATGATGATGATGATGACGATAAAACAAAATAGGAACTCCTCCAAGCTGTAGCCATGTTAGTACTATTGTATGGTTGCCGCACATGGACAAAATGCCTGGAGAAAAAGCTAGCTGGGAACTACATGAGAGTGCTTTGTGCTGTTTTGTTTTTATCTCTGCCTTAGCTAATTTAGTCTCTAAGCTAGTCTCCCAATATAACAGCCCCTCCTAATCTAGGTTCTAATTCCCTTTGTGTTGCTTGTCGACTTTAAGCTACCTGCTATAATTGGTAGCAAAGGACTTCAGTTTACTTTCAGGTTGCTCCACCATCTATTTCCAAATTTGGTTCTTGTTATTTCCTGCTTTGGCATAAGTAGTAGATGGTCCTGAAAATCCTTTTCATCTAGTGAGTTGGGTGGGGAGCCCCCATTGTGTTGTGGTTAATATGCTAGATTGCAACATTGTAGGGAGTTCAGACTCTAGTCACTCTATTGTGTTAAATTTTAGACTAATACTCTTAGGAAAGGCATGAACCCTCTTATTCCTCCTGCTATGGTTTAAATACTACCACTGCTGTTCTCTACAAGGATGGCTTTGGCACAAAGGTTAACATGCCATTAAACCAAAGAAACCAAGTCAAACTTGCTCATCCAACTAGGATGCATTAAATTTCCAGTAATCAGCCATCCTAATCTTAGGCTTATCTAAGCTTATTCTGACAGATAAGTCTCTTGTCATTATGAACTATCTAAAAAATCAGGGTAATCCTCAATGCGTAATGGCTAAAATTCTGGACTTTGGCCTTTAAGAATGCGAGTTTAAATTCCACTCATGTTGTTATTGTCACTTATGGACTAATACCCTTGGAAAAGATAGACCGTCTTAATACTCAGTTGAGGTAGCTAAAAAAATTCACTCAAATCCTAGCCACTTCTCCCAGGCTTAATTCCTACTATCCATCTAGGATGCTCTTTTTGAAATATGTTTCTGAGATAAAGTTTCTTGATAAATTCTCAAAAGTATTTTGCATCTAGGTTAGTGTTAGTAGCCCTTCTACTTCTCGACTCTAAATTTATGTGGGGATCAAAGACGGCAATGTAATCACCTACTAAAATAACCCATCTCGACAACCTCACGAACGGAAGTTTACTTGGAGCATTGTGTGCATAAACTCCAATGAAATGAAATGCTTTGTCTCTTATGGCCACATCCAAGACACAAAGTCTGCCTGCCAGATTATTATTACATAATGTTCCTGTCTTTAACTCTAAAAACCAATTGATAAGAAGCAATTTACTTGTTTGTTCAAGTACTTATGAGCACTATTGTATATATAATTTTTAATGATTTTAAAATAGAGAGTTATGGTGGTTATTGAGTGTGCTGTCAGCACAAAGTCTTTCTCTGGTGTACATAAACTACAAAAGCTTAAAATCAGATTTGAGATTCCCGGAAATTGGTGGTGAAATGTCTGTCCCCAGAGAAACATTAACAGTAATGTCAGAAAATTTATTCTCTGCTTTGCAAAGAGGACAGACAGATTTTGTTTTCACACATTTTATCATCGTTAACCCTATCATGTCCATTGTTGTCACTTCTATTGTTACTTTGTTTTAATGGGGTTTTCACACCATGTCTTTTTTCAAATCTTTCATTGGAGTTAAAGTGACAGCAAGTCTCTTTTTATATTTCACTTCTCTGTATTCTGAGTTGGATAATGCTATCATCTAGATAGTTTCTGTTATTCCTTTGATTTCTTGTTCTTCCAATCTATTCACACTCTTTTAGAACTGTTTCATGCCTGCCAATTATGGTTCGCCCAGTCAGCTGGTGCTGTAGAATAAATTGACTGCACCTCTGCAAGACACTCCACCAATGAGTGTCCTGCATATGATACTAAACAATCTGATGGTGAGGTCCCAGTAATTCTGGAGCTTTGGGGAATACAAAGCACCCCTTCATTGCCATTGCTCCCAGGTCCACTCTGGCCTGGCGTGGTAGCACCTGATAGGGTCTTATTGATGGGTTGAATAGAACTAACGGCATACTTATACTAAACTGAACTGTTTGATTAAACTGAATAGCTTGAAATAGAACTGTTTTTGCCAATTAAACCGTACTTACATTTAAACTGTATGCTTATGTTAAACTGAATTATTTGAAATAGAACTGTTTTTTGATATTGAAACTGTTTACACTAAACTGAATTGTTTAACATAGAACTGTTTTGACATTTAACTGTGGGTAACAAAATCTCTACTTATACTAAACTGAATAGCTTGAAATAGAAATGTTTTTCACAATTAAACTTTACTTACATTTAAACTGCATGCTTATGCTAAACTGAATTATTTGAAATTGAACTGTTTTTGACATTTAAACTGTGTATTCATGCTAAACTGAATTGTTTTAAATAGAATTGATTATTTATATAAAAATGGATTTGGTGTTAAATAACCAGCAATGGTTGATATATCATAAAACCCAAACAACCAAGCCAATAATGGTGGGTACAGCTGTTATCTTTATGCACAGTTTCTTCAGTTCTATTAAAAGATCCATTTTTTTTTTGCGGGGTGGGGGGTTCTCACAAAGTCTGGTTCTAGTCTCTTGGTTTTGGTTTGGGTAATTTGTAAGAATTCTAAAGTCTGTTAAAACTTAACTATTTTTATTCTTTGGGATTACTTCTGGTTTGTGCATGAACCATTTTGTTTGCTCAGTCAAATCTCAGTCATTTTCACAATTCTCTATGGATCACTCTTCCTACCCAATCAAGTCTATTTTTGTACTCTTTCTTAGCTTATTTGTTGCAGTCACTTTTGTTTTTCACAATCAACTTATTAGTTTTTCTTTTCTTAAAGCTGAACAGTGAAAAGCTCAATGACATGTTAAATTCTGTGTGGGCCTTGTTGGCACTTGCTTCCCTATGAGATTCAAAAACCATTGGTAGTTATTCTTGTTCTTGTGACAATCTTGTTGACTAGGACTGTAGAATACACTTACTGCACCTCTGGAGAGGAGTAAAACCCCCACCACAGGCAATGTCTTTAGCATAATACTAAACTGCATCTGATAGTGAGGCTGTAGTCCTGAAGCTTTGGGGAATGTGGAGTACCCTTTCATTGTCATTACTCCCAGGTTCACTCTGACCTGAAATGGTAGTACTTGTTTGGGTATCATCTATGGGTCAAAAAGAACTGTTCAATCATTAAGATTTATTTTTTTAGTTATTTGAAACCAAACAGCTGTGTGCAAATTATTTCTTTTACATTTGGATACTTGATAAATCATTTCTATTTAATATTAGTAATTCTATCTGATAACGTGCAAACAAATGATCTCTGATTTTCTTATCATTTTTAGTAATGAAACAGAGAAAGGTATTTATGAGTGGGCTTAAAAAAGGGCTAAATCCTCAAACCTCTAAAATCCCTTTTTCTATTTCATTTGCAACTCTCAAATTTGACTGAAAATCTCAGTTTTCTCCTCCTCTCCTACATATTCTTGTGAACCAATCAAAATTCACAGTTTCATTAAAACTTCATTTCAGTTTTGATTCTTCTATCTTTGCAAAGCTGACACGTGCCACAATCATTAAAACATTCTGATCATTAAGCGGGTTCCTGATGGGCTAATTGTGCCAAGTGTCCTCACTATTTTACACTTGAATATAATAGAAAATAAGGTGCTCATTGTTATTTCTCCATGTATTCCGATTAATTTTTAAATAAACTATCAGGTGCATTTAAATATATTTCTTATTTGGAAATTAAAGAATATCCAAAATTTAATGGGATTACTTTAAACCCCACAACCATTTCACTTGAGGGACCAATTGAATATGCTTTAACCTGTAGAGTGGCTATTTTAATATCACCTTGTTAAACTACAGCTGAGTAAAGACTAGTTCACTCAAGATGGTGACCATCTTGACTGACTCAGTGAGGTCACACAACCCCATATAAAGGGAGATAATAGACATATCCTCTAAGGAGGCTAATAAATAGAAACACTTTATTCTATTAACACTGAAAAAAATAATGAATATCATCAACTTGGTTTTGACATTTCCAAACATAAATACTAACTCTGTATTGTATGACCCATATAATTGTCAGTGTTTCTTAGAGTTCTTTTTACTTTTTGTACTTTGTAACCTTTATCTTTTTTATAAGTTTTTTCCTTGATGTTATAAGAGGATTAATAAAAAACAAAAAAAACACGTGTACTCGATTTTTTTTTTTTTTTTTTTTTTTTTTTTTTTTTTTCTTTCTTTTTTTTTTGAATTTGTGTCTGATTCTATGACTGAATAGTTTTAATTCTTTATTTGTCTTTGGCGACTTCCTGAAACTTCATTCTTGCTGTATTAATGATACGACTATCGGCTATTTTTGCTGCACTTCCTTTGGGACTGGCTTAGTTGTGCTTTTCATATCAGATCTAATTGTCTTATTTTCAGCTGCTTATTTACGTCTTTATATCTGAGTAACTTTTGTATTTTACATAGTGACCTATCAACTGTTCAGTCTGTAACAAATGAGTCTTAGAATCGGCAAGCTTAAGCACTTAGTAAAATAATCTACAAGTTATATTTCTTATTTTTCAATAATTTGCCAATGGTCCGGGGGACCTGGGTTCAATCCCAGGTCGCGTCATACCAAAGACTTTAATAATGGTACTTGATACCTCCTTGCTCAACACTCACCAATCAAAGTTACCTATCAAGGGTAAAGTGAAGCAATCAAGGGAAAGGAGTAGCGCCCTCCCTTACACCTCGGTGTAGTAGCTATTGAAAAGGGAGCTTTCTGGTCACTCTCGACTACAGTCGCCAACTTTACTTTACTTACTATATATATCTATGATGATCTCTTATGACTTGGATATAAAATAGGGATTGAGTTCTTGATAAGTTGATAAGAGAATGAATGGATAGAAATTGTTGGGGGGATGAAATCCAATGGTATGAGAAAAAAGTAAGTATGAAAAATCAAATGGGCATGTTCAGCTCTCAGAATTCTGATAATGCTATCCCAAAGAAGTGGGGAGGGATTCTGGCATAATATAATGGCTGGTGTACTTAATTGCAACACCCTAGTATCCCTATGATGAAACAAGTCAGTGTGATTTTCCATACTGTCTTCTTTGTTTCTTGTGTGTGTGTATATATATATATATATATATATATATATATATACACACACCCCCACATATATTTACCCAACCTTTTCACAGGATCAGAATCCAACAAGGTTGTATGTATGTATGTATGTATGTATATACACAGACATACATACACCTATATATGTGTATGTATATATATATATATATATATATATATATATATACACACACACATGTCCTTACACATATGTATACATACACACTCATATATGTATGTATATATATAATATTAATTTCTTATAGTGTGTTGAATCATCTTCTGATGTTCGGATTTTAGATTAAAAGAATTAAAAAGTGTGATTATGGTATGTAAAAATAATTTTTAATTTAAATTCTCAACATTGAAAGAGGATTCAACTCACTGGAAAAAAAATTATTCCCACTGAAACATTTGAGCAGATTGATTTGAGTTGATATATAAATATAAATTTAATGTCTATTTTATTTTAAAACATAGAACAACAAATACATAACAAACATTAAAACACACTCACATACACACATTACAATCTTAGCTTGATGCTAGCTTGATTAATCCTGATAGACAAAGAATATTTTTATTCTAAAATTTTATCCATGTATTATCCAAGTCTTCTGCTATGAGTAGGATATGAGGTGAATTTTTGAGCTGATTACAGCTGCTTTAAATCTCAAGAATTTTCCTTTTCCTAGATTGGTTGCCTTACCAAGAATAGAGATCACAGGCTGTTGTACAATTTACCTAAAGTTGGAGAGAGAACAGATTGATTCATTTCTTTCTTTTATTTTTTATATACAAGGAAATTTGTATGTGCATTGATTGAGTGTAGATATCTCGTGAAATTTGTGATGGAGTACTTTCAATCCTTAACTGGCTCATTGGCCAAGTGGGTAGAGTGTTTGCCTAATGGTCCGGGAGACCTGGGTTCAATCCCAAGTTGCGTCATACCAAAGACTTAAAAAATGGTATTTGATACCTCCTTGCTTAACACTCTGCAATATCAGGTACCTATCAAGGGTAAAGTGGAGCAATCCAGGGAAAGGAGTAGTGCCCTCCCCTACACCTCAGTGTAGTACCTATTGAAAAGGGAGCCTTCTGGTCGCCCTCGTCTATGTTCACCAATTTTACTTTTACTTTTAATCCTAATTTTAGTTACTGCTAGAAGTCTGCTTTGTATAACACACATTAGGATACGAAATGGAATTGGTGATCTGAGTTCAAAACCTGGTCAAGGCTGTTAATGTTTCACTTTGCACTAATACCCTTGGGGAAGACATGAATCTCTCTCTCTTTTCCCTCCAATTTCTGGATTCTTTATTCTTGGTAAGGCAACCAGTTTGCGGGTAAATATCATTGAAAATTTGTGACCAGGCACTCTCAATATAACTTGTGATAATTGCTGGCAGTTTGCTTTGTGCAATGACTATTGTCATTGGAAATGAAATCTGTGACCAGAGCTCAAATCCTGGACAAAGCTTTTTTATCGAGAAAAATAATTTGGGAAAGAAATGAATCTATCTTTTTTCCCACTCCAGCTATGGGTAGAAATAATAAGTTAGTCTGAGTTCTTTAGTCTTAGTTGAATAGTTGAGTTTGGTAGTTATCATATTTACCACCCCCTCCACTCGGGCTGGATATGACACAAGGTCAATTTTTTAAGCAGAGTTTAACAGGTTTGAATTCAGAGGTTTCCTTCTAGTCTAGTTGCCTCACCAAGGCTGAAGAACCCAGTCTGCCCTACTATTTACCCATAGCTGGAGGGAGAATAATTGGATTCATACCTTTCCCAAGGGTATTAGTGCTATGTGAAATGCAATCAGTCTCATCCAGGATTTGAACTTGTGTCGCCGTGTCCATTTCCTACGACGATAACCATTACACCACGGGCACCTCCTTAAGTTTGGTAATTATGAGAGTCAGCACTCCATCATGATGACAAGCTGATTTAGATCTGAGATGTGATCTACTGAATTCTGAAAGACAAGGGATTTATGGCACATTACATCATTCAACTGTGCACATGTGGGCAAGTCCTGTCCCTGGACAGGGGTTAATGCCTGGCTCAGGAATGGGCATATTAGTAGTAGGCTTGTTTAGTAGTAACACAGGTTCTGTATTGAGTTACAGCCAATTTTATTTTTGTCTGTCTACTGGACGCTAGTTGGAATCCCTGGGCTAGTAAATTTTATCATTGTTGTTGTTTCACACATTTGAGTGGTGACTTCTACCATCATGGTAAGACAACCTGTTTTGGATATAGAAAACTGTATGCAAATGAACTGTATTCCACTAAAATAGATTGACCTTGTGTCACACAACATTCATGGATGGATTGCTTGGGTAAATACATACTTCTTATTACAGTCAAGTCATATTTCAAGCAGCAGTTTTTATTAGGTCACTAAAGTTGAGCAGCAATAAACTGTCTCGGTAATTAAATGAGTGACCTCTTAGAAATAGCAGGTAGTGGCAACAATCTGTGGTTTTTGTATCAGACTAAGTAAAGTTTTGTAAAAGAGGGAATATGAATAGTTTTATGGCTAGCCAGATATACTAACTCACTCGGTACCCCATTTTCCTAGCCTTGTGCTAAACTGAGCTAATCTTAGTATAGTTATTACCAGTCATTTTCATTGGTTTTAATGATGACATGATTTATATAAGAAAACATACAACTGATTAGTTTTCTACTATGGAGGTGTTTTATCTACCAATTATTAAAAATGTTTTGACCCTCTCTCTTTTGGTTGAAGTTTTTTTTTTAATTTTGATTTTTTTTAAAAATGTTTTTTATGATGAGGTCTTCCAGGACTTGAAATTTTTCCATGTTTTTGAGTTGATATTAAAAAAATAACTATATTATAAAATGTGTGTGTCATTACAAATAATAGGTTTATTCTATTTGTAATGGTATGTAGTAATGTGCTCTAGGATAGCACTTTAGTCTGAGTGGCAAGAGAGGGAGTGGTGTTGGTGGTATGTATTTATCGTATGCCTCTCCTGTAGAAGTCATGGTTTTAATGTGCAGAATAACAAGAATAATAACAACAACTTACCAGCCCTGGAGTTTCAACTAGCATCCAGTTGGCAGATAAAAATAAAACGGGCTGTGACTCAATATAGTCCCCACGCCATTACTAAAACAAGCCAGTGTGTATATATATATATATATATACACCATTATGTCCATTCCTGAGCCAGCAACCAATCATTGTCCAGGGAATTTGCAGATAATAGAATGCTTCAATGACCATAAATTCTCTTCTTTCTCAGAGTTCTAGAGAGCTCACTTCAACTCATAACTCGTCTGAGTGCTGACTTTATATCTACCAAACTCAACGATTGTGACATCTCCCATGACTAGAATGTGACACAAGATGAATTTTTTCAAGTGGAGTGTAGTTTTCATTCTCATAGATTGGTTGCCTAACCAAGCTAAAGAATCCAGTCTCCGGTCTATTTAGTCAATAGCTTAGGGGAGAAGAGATAGATTCATGCTTTTCCCATAGTTATAAGCACTGAGTCAAACATGGTCTAGTCCAGGATTTGAATTTGGGTCACCTGTTCCATTTCCTGCAACAATAAGCTTAACCCTAAGTGTGCCTCTTTAAACGAGTAATTTGGGTGTGGTTGTTGGAATATGATGTGTTGATTGATATGCACTAGGATAGCACTTTGGTCTAACCAGTGGCACATTAGTCTGCTAGAAAAGGGAGTAAAAGTGTTATTACTGTATATGAATGAAATACATTTGTGTTAATAGTGACAATAGTCACCTAATGGACAAGAAAATTTGTAAATGTCACTGTTTTTGTTGAATATAGTTTTTTTTTTTTTGCCAGGTGCAGAGAAGGTTTGTGTTATTGGTAATAAGGAGGTTAGATATTTTCAATTTTTTATAGAAAATGATTAGTTTTATGTTTATTGTGTTCAACAAGCGATATGGGCCTTCGTATAATATTCTTAATGGCTGTTTTGGCCTGTTTGTTATTCTAATGCATTAACTTCCCATAAAATAGTTTTTTTAATATCTTTTTTGTTTTTATTTTGTCATTAATTTTATTGTTCGTTTCCTGTATTCATCAATTACATGATTAGGGAAGGGCACCTCGTTTAAGGTAATGGTTATTTTACAAGTCTGTCTGACCATTGTGAGTGATTTTGATTCTCAATGACCATGTCCAAAAACAAACTTTTCTTTATGCTGTAATAATGAAAGAAGTCCTTTTTTCAGTATCATTTTCACCTTTTTCAAGGCACGCAAACTAAACACTATACAGGGAATATTTTAAATCAAAATTCAATGCATAATTATGTGTCAGTTGAGTCTGAGTAAAACTTATGATCACATGTATGAATATATTTTTTAAAAAAAGTTTGATCCTACATAAGCCTTTACCACTATAAAGGAATTAACTACAGATATATATATATATATATATATATAGGCAGTTCAACTTGATGGCATATCAACTATCATAGATTATTTAGGGGGAAACGAGTAATAAATCCCCCCCCCCTAAAAAAAAGACAATCACTCAGGAAGGAAGATTAGTAGACAGTTGATATGCCAAAAAGTTCAACTACCATAGATTATTTAGGGGTAAAAAAGTTATAAAGGAAAAAAACAAAAACAAAAAAAAAGCCATATGCATGGACACACAAACACAGCGAATACACTCTTATAAAAAGAAAAAAAAGAGAAAGAGAGAAACAACATTGCAGGAATGAAAGTTTGTCTAGATTAACTTGAACTTGACATTCACAAACTCAAACCTGGAATTAAAAAGAACCTCAAGCTTATCAAAGCAGTCACTACAAAATAAAGTAAAGGGAAGACTAGAACAAACCATTTACTTTGTGAAGACAATGAAAAAACATCAGAAACACATGTTGGAGAAGAATAAATAGCCTAAAAACAAATTCTTTTGTGGACCAATTCATTTGAAAATATTTACTTTTTTCTCTCATTGGACCAACAAAAATTCATATAGATATATAGATATATATGCAACAGGTTACACCTTTGACAGTGACACTAAATTCGCTATAATAAGGAGAATGGAAAAAAGAAAAGCAACTATAAACATCTCATCAATACTAGAAACCCATGTAGATGGACGGATATTGCGTCAAGAAACCCATTTACAGGGTGGAACGATAAAATAGTCGCCCTAGGAAAGACGACATGATTCCATTTCCGTTTTATGAAAACCGGTTTTCTTTTTTTGTTGCAGACCATCTACTTGTTGCCCAGTTATGTACAAATCCCAAGAGTGATAGGAGCCTTCTATCATGTCTGAAAGTGACAAAATGTTCAACGAGTGAGATCGGAGATGCGCCGCTGTATAACTCATGTTCTCTACCAATCTAAGTTATGACAACAGGACCATTGCCAGCACCCTAAAAATGCAAATCTGGATTGCCACGAATAACAGGGACGTGCCCAGGGTGATGAAAACAAAGTTTCCGGCTATGGTTATGGTCTTTTGGTGTGGTTTCAAGTGAGGGCCACATCATGCCACCTCACATCTTCGAAGTCGGCTTGAAAGTCAACATCAAAGTGTACCTGGATGTGCTGAAGAGTGTGGTGATCCCCTGGTGCAATTAGGTGGCCGGTGGCAGACCCTGGGTGTGGCAGCAGGACTTGGCGCCAGCTTACAAGTCCAAAGAGACCCAGGCTTGGCTTCAGAAGGAGTGCTACGACTTTGTACCCTTCTCTCACTGTCCCCCTCCTCCCCCAACCGGAACCCGCTGGACTATGTTTGGTCATACGTCGAGAACATCACCAACATAACCTCCTACAACACCAAAGCCAACCTGATCGCCGCCATCCGCCGGGCTTCCGCCAGCGCTTATGGAAAAGGCATTTTCCCAGTTCCGGATCCGTATCGAGGTGGTGATTGAGGCTGAAGGCGGCTACAGTGAATAGATGTCAGCTCTACTACATAATCAAATTACCTGAATTGATTTTTTCAATAAAAGTTATAAAATAAAGCTGTAGTGTTGTTTTCTTTAGGATGACAATTTTATTGTTCCATCCTGTAGATGGATATTGCATCAAGAAACCCATGTTGATGGATGGATATTGCATCGAGAAACCCATGTTGATGGATGGATATTGCATCGAGAAACCCATGTTGATGGATGGATATTGCATCGAGAAACCCATGTAGATAGACGGATATTGCATCGAGAAACCCATGTAGATGGATGGATATTGCATCGAGAAACCCATGTAGATAGACGGATATTGCATCGAGAAACCCATGTAGATAGACGGATATTGCATCGAGAAACCCATGTAGATAGACGGATATTACATCGAGAAACCCATGTAGATAGACGGATATTGCATTGAGAAACCCTAAATCCTAAAGGACTTAAAAAATTGAACTTCTCTCAATACAATACATTTAATAATAATAATGAGGGTGATGGTCGTACCAATTGTATATGGTTTACTTGGAATGGTTTTCAAGGAGACTGCAGCACTGTTAAGATTGGTTAGAATATAGAAGAGTCCTTGAGACCTGAGGAGACTTGCTGTCACTCAGTCTCCAGTGAAAACCTCTGGCTGATGCTGGTGTAAAAAAACTTGTTTTTGAGTGGAAATAAGAATTCTCATTCTCTTTTATAATCTGATTTTTCTACTTAGAATTTTGAATAAAAAAAAAAAATTGTTTTCGAATTTGAAAATGTTTTAAACCAAACTTCAGATTATTAAATGGAATATTAAGATATTTGCTTTTCATAAATGCAAAGGCTCACTGTATTGTTTATAACCCTTTTTTTCTTGAAATACTTCTTGATGAGGGATTCAGATTAATAATAAATTAATAGAACTTTCTTTTTTCTTTTACACATCGTCCAGTCAGTTGGGGCTGTAGAATACACTGACTGTATGTCTTTGGAGGGGTAAGACTCTGCCAATGAGTGTCCTGTTTATGACATAAAACCATCTTATGGTGAGGTTTTGGTAATACTAGAGCTTTGGGGAATGTGGAGTACCCCTTTGCCATTGCTCCCAGGTTTGCTCTGGCTCGGAGTATTAGCACCTGATAAGGTCTTATCTATGAGGCAAATAGAACTTTTTGACATTTAAACTGAGTGCAAACAAATGACTTATACTAAATTGAATTGTTTGAAATAGAACTGTTTGATCATTTAACTATGTGTAAACTAATCACTGATGTTTAATTGAATTGTTAATTAGACATAGCTATTTAACTTTGTTGACTTATGCTAAATAAAACTGTTTGATCATTCTACTGTGTGTATCTACAAAATGTGTTTACAAATCATATATTCAATATATATATGTAAGCACAGGATTTGGCATTAAATAACCAACAACAGACGATATGCCATAAAACCAAACCAAACCTTAAAAACACACACTATTGACTATTGTTTATTGACCAGCCTTATGCAGACTGGCTACCATCTAGATGACTAATCAGAATCAATGGACAATAGATGACCCGACAGAGTCAAAGGAATCTATTCTGACAGCATGTCTTGATGATTATATATATAAGCCCAATATAATATTATAATGATAATATATATACAACATTATATTGATAATAGATAGAATAATGAAATAACTATGATATACATATATATTACACATGAACGTATGTATGTATGTATGTATGTATGTATATATATATATATATATATATATATATTTGTGTGTGTGTGTGTGTGTGTGCATATATATATATATATATATATATATATATGTGTGTGAGTGTGTAATAGGATATACTTCCATGATGTGAGAGTAGAATAATATGATTGATGTGACATTATGATCTAAAGTACATTCCTTGCCTAATTCATGGAAGGGTACAGTCCCACAGGAATATATCCTCTCTCCCCATTTCTTCTCAGTATCTAAATCAAAGCTAGCCCTCTGTGGCAACTTTCTCTCTCATGTTTGTCACCATAATCTGACATGGTGGCAGCTAGGACAACAACTCACAGCACTGTAGACTGGAGAGAATGGACTGTTGTGTCAGCCACAGGTCATGTTAAGAGTGACTACTTGACCTTAGTGCAAATTCAACCATATTCTTGCCTCTCCCTTACCCCACCAAAAAAAAAAAAAAAAGGCAGATAAAATCTTATCAAATAAATGAATTATATCATTATCACTAAACAAGGAGATTAAGACAGTACTGAATAGCAGTGGAGTTGGGAGTCCTGATTTTGCCCTGTGACATCTTAGTATATCAGCTTGAACTCCAGTCGTGCTATTATGTTCATTTTAGAACTAAAACCCATTGGAGAGGTATGAAATCTCGTATCCTCCCAACTATTACTCAAATAGTACCACTATTTTTCTTTTAAGAGGATGGCTTTGGTTTTAAATAACTCTTTGTAGTATACTATTGCTGGGTCTTGACAAACAATGAGGAACATGTATGTATAAAAATATAATTTTATATTTTTATTCTTTGATGGTGACACTTGTGTGGAGCAGGAGAGCAATCAGGGAGAGTTGGCGCACACAAAGGAGCCATCAAGTTGGAACAGCCAGCATGAACTGACTTCAGCCAAAATTCCTGACCTTATATAGTCTTAAAAACTCCTATGCGACCCACATGTAATGCCTGTTTTTCATTGGTCTTGGCTTACACCCACACATTTGTTTTTCATTAGTCATGGTTTATACCCACACAGTGCTTGTTCTCCGTTGGTCACAGCTTACATCAACACATATTGCTTGTTTTCCAGTTATCACTTTGTTGATTTTATCTAGACGGATGTATCTGTCAAGAACATTGACTGGGTTCATCACAAGTCAAAGTGATATATTACACCATGAAGGTTGATATGCCATTAAACAAAGAAACCAAACCGAACCGAAGCAAAGCAAATAACACTATTTCTCCATGAAAATCTCAGCAGCATTAACTATCCATGATGGATTTGACTTTGCCACTGCAGAAAGTAAGGATGATCTGAATACAGAGATAGCGTAATTTGACTAACTTCTCATTGACAAGCAAAACTTATGACGAGTACATTTTTAAAAGAAGCCAACAAAAAACTGAGTTCCTTGATTCTTATCTGAGAGTTCTATGCATTTGAGCTAAGCCTTGTAATTTTTGTAAGTGTTGACTATCTATAACATGGTCGTTTAATTCTCAGTGTTAAGGATAATCAGGCTCAGAAAGAATGTTGCAACAGTCAAAACTAACCCTTCAACGATACCCAGGCATATGCAGCAGTTGTTAAATCACAAGCATACGTTTGGAAACCATTGGAGACTATGATGAAATGGAAGAAGAAATAAATAAAGGTGCTAAGCCAGCGGCACAAACATAAAATCCACAAACACCAGCTACTAAGCTGTAATTCTTGTGACCAGACACACAAAATAGGAAGGAAAAAAAAAAAAAGACATGTCCTACATGGGAATGAATGTGCAGACTGTGCAATAATAGAAATCATTTTGCAGTGAAATGTCCGAAGAAATACCTTGGTGGAAAATCCCTGCAGTTCAAACACAGGTATAGATGCAGCTATATTTGGTCTTATTCTTCCAAACTGAACAATAGGAAGGTGAAGTTTTAATTGGATTGTAGTGTCACTATAAAAATGACCCCACAGGAATATATGCAAGACGTCAGTGTGCAATGAGTGATCAAGAAACTGAGGACATGGAATGCAACCTCAGTTGTAATTATTTGTGAATCTTGCATCATGCTATGCAACTTGAAGTACCTTACAAAGTATTCAGTTGAATTTACTGTGGTGAATGATGATTTAATATATTCTCCCTTGCTACTCTCTGTAAGGGTACAGTGCTGCATTATACACCCTCACTCACTTATTATTTTCATTAAAGATGATTCTCAGTGACTATTCTACCTCATATGTTGGCAAACCCTATAATATATATATACATATATAAATGGATGTCTGTGTATATACACCCCCCTATTTATATATATATATATATATATATATATATATATGGATGTGTGTGTGTATATATATATATATATATATATATATAAAAACATGGATGTGTGTGTGTGTATATATATATATATATATAAAAATGGATGTGTGCGTATATATATATATATATATATATGTTGTGTTCTGGTTAGTGAACACAAGTAGTAATAAGGAGACAAACCACAATATGTGAGGAAAATAGTTATATTTACAAGAAAGAGACTGTTAGTAATAAGAACATAGGATTAGTGATAGAGTAATGATATACTTCAACAATAGGAACGGCTCTTCTGGTCTGACTTGTAGGTTTATTCCCAGACTGATCTCCGCTACTGCCATATATGGCAGATGGAACAGCTCATTATGCTGAAAAGATAGGTGATACCCAAAAATATATATATATCTATATAGTCGTTAAAAGGGATGCAATGAGTCAAGGTGGTAAATGAATGGAAAGGAATTGTCAATATGTTAGTAGAGTAAAGAAAGGGTTTTATAGCAAAAGAGATACAATAAGACAGACTAGTAATAGTGAGGTAAGCTACTAATCCCTAAAGCAAGGACAGGTATAACGTCATGCTTACTGTATATATAGCCATTTCTCATGACTGAGAGGAGTGTGGGATATTGTTGCAGCAATATATATATATATATATATATATATACATGGAAGTAAATAAGGAAATTAAATACGATAGAATGAAGAAAAGTTGAAAAGACAATGATCCAAATTCGATGAATTTATTACGAAAGTCAACGTTGAATGTTTCGGTTATAATTACTGTCTTCAGGACTTTAAATTCATGAAAAGTGTAGTTAAAATAGTGATGGATGTTCTATGAAATAGCAGGAGAAAAGAAAGTATGTATAAAAAGAATATACTGTTATGAATTTTTCGTTTTATACTTATTTTCTTTTCTCCTGCCATTTCATCAAAGATCCATCTCTATTTTAACAACACTTTTTCATGAATTTAAAGTCCTGAAGAAGGTTATTATAACCAAAATGTTCAACATTGACTTTCATAATAAATTCCTCAAATTTGAATTATTATTTTTTAAAAATTTTCTTAATATATATGTATATAATATGATGATATATATACAGGCTGCAATGGGTTAATTAATGTCTGAGAATATCGGTTGATTTGAAAGTGGTCTGACACACAAGTAGACTGGTGCAGATCCACATTACCATTTACTGGTTGAATATATGGGTGAATAGACACCACTCATGCAAATGTGTTGGGCAAGTCCATCCTAGCAAAATAGACCAACCCACCTGCTGCATTAGGTGCTCTCCTATATATGAGGTAAGCTTGTCTGGCTTGCTTTTACCAAGATTCAAGAAGGCAGCCATGTTAGCAGGTGAGTCATTTGACTTCTACAATGTCTATGTAAAAATAGAAATAACTCTGACATCTCACTTAATCAGATATATTTACTAAAATCACCTGGTATCCTTGTTTAAATTGGTAAATGCTACCATTATCCTTGCTTTCAGTTCATCTTGGGTGTTGCATAGGGTTTTGTTTGTTTCTCAGTCGACTATGCCCCACATATAATAATCAAGACAATTGTAAGCTGGGGAGTTAGGCTGATAGATATTAAGAGTGATGTGGTTGTAAGAATATTTTGAAAGCTAAGACTAGGTACTGCTGCTTGTGTGGCAGAGTCCTGTTGCCAGATGCACAGTCTTCCAGCAACTATCCTCTTGATCTAGTGCAGCAATACCTCCCTCCCACAGTTGATGTAGGTCTCTTTTGTGTTGAGTCTGAGGCCATGCAGGAAGATGAATGTAGGTATAACGTCACCATTGCGAGTGATTACCCCAAACGCCATGATGTGGACTGAGTGTTTGGTTTTTTATCAATATCGGTACCTTCTGACTTTCGTCAATTTTGGTCCATTTTGATTTTTTTCAATATTGTTAGATTTTGATTTTTATCAATATTAATACATTTTGATTTTCATTAGTATTGATACATATTGATTTATATTTTTGTCAATATCAGCTCATTTGTGGAGACAGATCAAACCGGTAGTAGCTCTGTGAGTTTATCATCTGATCCTGGGAGAAATTTTTCTCATCTGAGAAAAACCAAAGTATATTTGTCTGGAGGGGATGCTTGAGTTTGTTGAAAAGCTTGGCTGAGTGGTCTTTCCTCTTATCCTTCATGGCCTGTAATAAAAAATTGGCGCTTTCTCATCTTGTATAGTGAATACCTTTTTGCACTAGCTGCCTGATAAGAAACTCAGACTCTCCTATGTCCTTAGCTATCAACCTGACTGATTTATAGGGATCATTTTCAATCATGGTCTGAATCTCACCAAGAAATTCAAGAGTTAGGCTTCTGAGCTGCCATACCTTTGGACTCATTCAAAACTTTTTGAATCCTCTGCACTGCTCTCATTCTTAAATCTTTGTATTGAAGAATTCAAATATAAATGCCAAGCATGCCATTTCCAATTTTCTTGAAGAGTTAAATTTGTTTTGGTGCTGCTTTTTTCATAGAAAGAAAACAATGCATAGTCATCTCATTAAAATTGGTGGCCTATGTAAAAGATATAAATCTCTGACTGAGATTATATATTGCTTGAAGAGAATCAGTCTCAGAATTTTACCACAAAACACAGGATTCTTTGATTTGTCAGTACAAGCTATTAGTTTATAAAAAAAACAAAAAGTTACTTCAAAAGTTATTGTAGAATCTTGGCTTGACTTTCCAGTTGTGAAATTCTGGTTCATTTTCATGTTCACTAGTTGACATTGTTACTATGTAGGTTCATTCAAATCTTACATCATTGAATTAGCACTTTATTGTTTAGCTCATTTTCAGGACTGGAAAGTTTTGAATAGAAAGAAGAATTAGATGAGAGTGTTTTTTCATTTGGCATTTCCACAACGTGATTGAAATTCTTGTGGTATTATGATGTATGTTTGGGATATTCTAGGTTAGTGACTATGATGCTTTAACTCCTGAAACAGCACCTGACTCCAGGGTTATCGTTTAACGAGAATTTTTTTGGTAGGATAAAATATAAATATTCCTTTCTCTCTCATTTGAAAGGGTTCACAATTCTTAAGTTAATTGTGGAGATTTTCATTTTTCATCCTCAAATTTATTACCTCAACTAAAAAGAAAAAAAAGAAAAAATTGCACCATATAAAAACTCAGATAGGATTAATTTTTTGAAGGAATATTATATATAGGGATTATTTTCATGCTTGTACCAATGAAGTTGTGACCAGGATTGGATTGTTATGTTGTGCGACACATTTTGCATATCATAAACGATTAGATTTTCTATTCTTACCCAAATTCCTTTTTCTGATGAATTTTAGTTTTAAGTTTCAACATAAAGCACACAGACTGAAACGGCAAGAGAAATGCAGCCAAAATAGCCTTTGATTTTCAGTCATACATGCAAATTTACTTCAAAATTACAATTAAATTCCATCCTGTAAACTTTGAAGTGACTGCAGTGAATTGTGAAAATATGGAAATAATCAAACGTATTGATTAAACCTTCTGGCTTACTCCAGTACAATTACTCAACTTTGCTCTCTCTCTCTCTACTTAGTTTGGCTTGCTCTCTCTCTTTTTCTAACACACGCATTGGTTTTCTCTCTCCTTACGTAATTCAGCTTGCTCTCTCCCTAAAAAACACTCTCTGTGTCCACTCCCTTTGGCTACTCTCTCTCTCTCTCTCTCTCTCTGTAACACTATTTTGTTTCCTCTCTTTTTTACATGCTTTGACTTGCTCTCTCTCTCTCTACTTAGTTTGGCTTGCTCTCTCTCTTTCTCTAACACTCTCATTGGCTCTCTCTCTTTCTTGACATACTTTCTCTAACGTACACTCTCTCTATTCCCCCATTTTAGCTTCTTCTCTCTTTTTGTGTGTCTCTCTCTCTCTCTCTGTTTACATATTGTGTTTTGCTCTCCATTAATACTTTCTTTGGTTTCTCTCTTTATTAATTTCTTTAGCATCTTCTCTCTGAGTCTGTTTTAATGTCTTCGGTTTTCACTCTCTCTAGCTCTCTCTTTCTCTCTTTTTAATTCTTTCCCTCTGTTTCTTTTTACTTTGTTTCCTCTCTCTCTCATTTCATTCTCTCTTTCTTTTTTTCGTTTGGTTTGACTATTTTGAATCTCTTTTTTATTTTCTTACATATCTCACTTTCTTTTCTTCTTTGCCTCTCTCTCTCTCTCTCTCTCTCTATCTTTACTACTTTGCCTATCTCCTTCTCTTTACTTTTTTGCATCTCTCTCTTTTTACTTGTTTCTCTTTCTCTCTTTTCTACTTTGGTTCTCTCTCTTTCTTAACCGTGTTTAATTTGTTCTCATTTCTCCTTTCCTCTTTTTAGCTGACTCTCTCTCTCTCTCTCTCTCTCCTTGCTTTAGCTCTCACTCTACTCTTTATCTCTCTCTCTCATTCTCTCCTCTCTTTAGCTCTCTCTCAATCTTTCTTCTCTTTCTCTTACTCTCTTTTTAAACTTTCTTTGACTCTGTCTTTATCTCTTTCTTTGAATTCTTTTTGACTTTCTTTCTTAACTCATTGACTTTCTCCTTCATTTTCTTTTGCCTCTTCTCATTTGGGGTACGGTTGGATGTTGTTCAGAGTTGTACAATTGTTGTACGCTCTTGTTTATTGTATTTTTGCTTGGATTCATTGTGAGTTGCTTCTTAACACAAGTTATTTATAAAACTTTGCTTAGTCTGGCTTAAGGCTGTAGTATTTGAGTACTTAGTATGAATTGAAATCCATACAAACAAAGTCATCTGATAAAGAAACCCATTACACACTATGCTAAGGAACAAGTGTAAGAAAGTTTGTGTGTGTGTGTATATATATATATATATATATATATATATCATACAGTGTGTGTGTATATATATATATATATATATATATATATCATACAGTGTGTGTGTATATATATATATATATATATATCATACAGTGTGTGTGTGTGTATGTATATATATATATATATATATATATATATATATATCATACAGTGTGTGTGTGTGTGTATATATATATATATATATATATATATCATACAGTGTGTGCGTGTATATATATACATATATATATACATATATATATATATATATAATACAATGTGTGTGTGAATGTGTGTGTTGTATATATATATGTATCATACAATATGTGTCTAGAAAAGTATATATTTCTAAGTTTCTTGTTTTTTAAACAAAAAAATTATATATGAATATAGAAACAAGCACACATATTTGTGTATATATATTTATAAATATCTACATATACTTGGTATATTTGTGTGCGTGTGTGTGTATATATATATATATATATATATATACGTACACACATATGTGCATATATGTATATATAACGAGTCAGAAAGGTTTAACAAATCTTCAGCAGGAATTGATAATTTTTTTCTAGTACACATAATACATACTTACATATATATATTTCTTCTGCAACAGTTAACAAATCTTGAATCAGGTATGGAAGGTCTGGCTTTATCGTGCTCAATGGCCAGAACAAATGGACATAAGGATGAGAAGATAGATGAATGAATGGATGGCGTTCAGTGAAAAAGGCTCCGTTTTGTAGTTTTTATGAGTCTTTTGAGAGAAGAGAAATTAATTTCAATTCAGGGGATCCGGATAAACAGATTAATGGATTAAAAGAAAATGAAGGGATGTTGGGAATGGGATTAAGAGAAAAAGATACTGGGAGAAAAAATTATGAGTGAAGGGAAAAAAATGGTTAGAAAAATGAACCAGAAATATAAAGAAAGATCTTAGAAATAGAGACTGCATATAGGCAAACAATTGAGAGAGAATGAAAGGCCATGGAGAAAGAGAGAGAGAGAGAGAGAAAGGACACTGAGAGAAAGGAAATGTGTGTGAGGTTCTGAGAGAGAGTTTCAAAGAGCATTGAAAGAGAGACAACGATTGGGCTTTTGAGACAGTGAGAGAAAGAACACCGAGAGAAAGGGAATGTGTGTAAGGTTCTAAGAGAGAGTTTGAAAGAGCATTGAGAGAAAGTAAATGAAAGGCACTGAGAGGAAGACATTGTCAAAGGACACTGAGTGAAAGAGAGAGTAAAAGGGCAACAATAAAAAGAGAGCCAGTGAAAGGGCAGTGAGAGAGAAAAGATGCTGGAAAAAAAAGAGTGAAAGAGCACAGAGAGAGAGAGAGAGATTGGGCATTGATAGAGAGAAACTATAACAAAAGAAGAACACTAAGAGACTCAGAATGTGGACACTAAAAGAAGGAATAAAAGTGAATTAAGAAGGAGCCAAAGAGTTAAGAAAGAGTTAGAACAAGCCAAAATATATAAAGAAAGAAAAAAAGAGAGCCAATGAGAGTATTAGAGAGAGCACGACAAAGTATTTAAAGAAAGAGAGAAAACCAAAGAATCTGTTAGAGAGAAGGAGCCAAAGTGAGTGGACACAGAGAGTGTTTGTTAGAGAGAGCAAGCTGAAATATTTAAAAAGAGAGAGTGAACCAATGAGTGTGTTAGAGAGAGAGGGAGAGAGAGCAAGCCAAACTAAGTAGAGAGAGAGAGAGAGGGGGAGAGAGAGAGAGAGAGCAAAGTTGAGTAATTGTACTGGAGTAAGCCAGAAGGTTTAATCAATACATTTGATTATTTCCATATTTTCA
This sequence comes from Sepioteuthis lessoniana, assembly GCA_963585895.1. NCBI lineage: Eukaryota > Metazoa > Mollusca > Cephalopoda > Myopsida > Loliginidae > Sepioteuthis > Sepioteuthis lessoniana. The sequence goes on from CAUZXS010006368.1 coordinate 46,499, forward strand.
CAATTCACTGCAGTCACTTCAAAGTTTACAGGATGGAATTTAATTGTAATTTTGAAGTAAATTTGCATGTATGACTGAAAATCAAAGGCTATTTTGGCTGCATTTCTCTTGCCGTTTCAGTCTGTGTGCTTTATGTTGAAACTTAAAACTAAAATTCATCAGAAAAAGGAATTTGGGTAAGAATAGAAAATCTAATCGTTTATGATATGCAAAATGTGTCGCACAACATAACAATCCAATCCTGGTCACAACTTTATTGGTACTCGTGTTTAATCAATGTCTTTAGATAATGTCACCCCAGAAATGAACATATTTCTTTTCTTTTCTTTTTGTGTCCATTTTTTTCTTCTTGAAAGTAGATAACTGAATTTGAAGATATAAACCAAAGCTTGTATTGAATTGTAGGATTGTATACCATTTATTACTCAGGTTTTGTTTCTCTTGTTTAAAGGCATATCAACCTTCATGAGTTATTTAATGCTAAAGACATCCTTCAAGAAGAATAGTAGTGGTACTATTTAACTCCTACAGCTCATTGACTGCATCTTGGCAGTGGGATGAGATTCTCCCCACTCTCAAATTGTTCTGAATATGATACTAGACCATCTGATTGTGAGCCTCTTGTCCTGGAGCTTTGGGGAATGTGGAATACTCTTTTGTTGTCATCACTCCCTGTTTTAATCAGACCTGTAGTAGTGGTACCTGTTTAGGTCCCATTTATGTGTCTAATAGAACAGTTTAACCATTTAACTATATGAAAACAACTAATTGATTTTAAATTGAATTCTTAATATTTCATCGCAATACTTGAAATAATTTAAATGTGTGCAAACGAATGAATTTAGGCCTGTTTAAAATACCACCAACAAACTATTCATTGACAAGTCATATGTTAATATGTATATATATGTGTGTGTGGTAGCGCCAGGAGTGGTGGCAGCACCAGGAGTGGCTGTACCGCCTTGAGCTACCAAAACTGTTATCACCCTGGTTGGCGACTGATGAGGACAAGGAATCTCATGTGCTTTCACATGTTGTATGATGAAAATATATATGTATATATGTGTGTGTGTGTTTGGGAAGAAATGAGTTGAATTTGACAGAATGTAGAAAAGGTAAAACAGAATAAAAATGTTTGATGGTTTGTTTATTTTCCAATGCGTTTCAATGTCAATCTTTTTTGTATGCACAAGTATTTTATCCAAATTATTTTATAAAGATATACATATATATAAACAGGATTTGGCATTAAATAACCTACAAGTGTTGATATGCCATAAAACTGAACTAAAATTTGGAGATATGGGGGTTTATCCCTTTCTCAAGGTATTAGTCCAGAAGTGAGACTTGGAGTTTGAACTCATTATGATGTGGCAATTCAGAATGTTAGCCCCACCCCTGTGCCCCTGGGATTCCCTTTCTTACTTAGGAAAAAATGTATCCATACAAACACACACACACACACACCTCTATATATAGAGAGAGAGAGAAAGAGAGAGAGTGATAGTAAATTATGGAATGAAAAAATATAAGTGAAGTGACAAAATTTAAGAGAAAGGTATTAACTGGACTAAGAAATGTAAACTTTATATCCTGTTTTATTATTTTATATTTGAAATTATTGTGAAAAGAGAAATTGAAAGACAATATAAAGAAGCCTCATAGAGAGAATATTGAAGTAGAGAAAGTCATTGAAAAAAATGAGAGAGAGAAAGTAGTTGCGTCTATGTATTACCTCTTAAGAAACCATGGATATATTTGAATTTCTGAAATACCTTCTATTAATCTAATATTAGAAAATCTCATTACTCTACATGAGATGGAGTCTTGAGCAACTCATTTTTATATTAAAATGTACAAATATGAAAAAGCTAACTCTTTAGAGGATTATTTTATTCATAGTTTGAGGTATTTGCCAACGTTAAATGTTTTGGTTTGTAAATATGAAAACATTCAACCATCCTCAGGGTGTATGAATTGTTAAAGGAAATGAAAAAAAAAAATGAAAAAGTTTTAAACATACTTTCTCCATTGGGGGGGGGATTCTGTTTCAAATCTATGGGATATAATTAGTATTCAAAAATTTATTTAAAAAGATATATTTCCTTAAAAGAAAAGAAAATTTCATCTCATATCAGTCTGTCTATATTTATATTTATCTTATTTTGTTGTGTTTGTGTGTATATATATATATATATATATATATACACACACACACACATATACAATATATTTTGGGGGGTTGTCCTCATGGTGTAATGGTTAAAGGAATGGACTGCGGAATTGTAGTAAGCGAGTTTGTACTCCAGTCGCGCTATTGCATTCACTTTCGGGCAAATACCCCTTATCCTCCCAGCTATGGGTTAAATAATACCACTACTCGTCTCAGAGAATAGCTTTGGCATTAAATAACCTACAAAGGTTGACATGCCATTAAACAATGAAACCAAACCAAACAATACATTTCAATTGTAAAATAAGATAATCAAACAGGCTAAAAACTCACTGTTCAGAATTTCATGTTGTCAATCCTCAAGTGAGCTAGCATTCAATATATATATATATATATATATATATATATAAAATGAAAAAGCTACTTATCTTTTTTAGTAACAAGTATATTCTACATTGTCTTTTATGTTCAGTAATATTTATAAACAAAAAAAAAATCATTATTTTGTTGTATGTGTGTGTGTATATATATATATATATATATACACACACACACACAATATATTTCAATTATAAAATAAGGTAATCAAACAGTATACAAACTCACAGATCAAAGTTTCATATTTTCAATCCTCAAGTGAGCTTGTATTCTACATGTATTGAATTTAAGCTTACCTGAGGATCAACAATGAGAAACTCTGAGTTGTGAGTGTTTATCCCGTTTCATTATTATCTTATTTTATGCTTGAAATATATTGTGATATTGTTTTGGATTTGTGTTCTTCAAACACTTTATTAGGGTTAAATTTTGATCATAATTGTGTGTGTGTATATATATATATATATACACATGATGACAGCCATACCATAGACATATTACACACATAGATATATATATATATATATATATATATATATATATATAATATGTCTATGACTGTCATCATCTTTTTGTCTATCCTCCAGATTGGATCTTGATGTGTGATGTCAGTGCTATCCTGGAGTTACTTATTTGGAGGCAATGGGAACAGGGGAAATGTCTAGTTAGAAGGTTGGCTCTTTCCAGGTGCTTCATCACTTTGTGCATGTCTCCTCAAGCTTCAATTACCTGTTGCCACAAGCTCTTGCTTTATTATATATATATATATATATACACACACCTTAGGCGTTTGAAGAAATTTACCTCGGTTTTCACCTTTCCAGATCATCTTGATAAAGCTGATATATAATGAAAAAGCTATTTATCTTTTTTAGTAACAAGTATATTCTACGTTGTCTGTGTAATGTTCAGTAACATTTATAAACAAAAAAATCATCAGTCTCTTTGGTGTCTTCTCCAAAACAATTCTTCTGGTAATTATACCTTTCCCAAGATACAGTTCTTCATTTTACTCTATGTCAGATAATACCTTATTCATAGAATTTATATTGTAATTAATTGCAAGGAAGTACTCTGAAATTTACTTCTAATAGTTATGTTTCTTGATAGATTATAATGATCAGGTGAGCGTTTATGCTGATTCCACACTGGTATTAAGTTGCATGTTTGATTAGAAATACTGGATATATTTGTGGAGCATTCAACTTACTGAGACTGAAATTTTAGCCTAATATTAGGGGTCACACCATACATTAGATACAAACTTCCTGAGGGTAAATTGTTGTTCAATGCTTGGCCTAAGTTCACTTTACTTTTTTGCCAATACCAGGCTCACATAGGGCTATCTTGTTAATTGTGTTTATATTCATATTTACTAACCCCTCCGCTCGGGCAGGATATGACACAAGCTCAATTTTTAAGTGAAGTTTAACAGGTTTGAATTCAGAGTTTTCCCTCTCTTAGACTAGTTGCCTCACCAAGGCTGAAAAACCTAGTCTGCCCTACTATTTACCCATTGCATAATACATGGGATATCAAATTTGTGGTTTTACACAATATGCAAAATAAAATGAAACTTAGAATTATAAGTTAGAGCACTTAAAATGCTCTGACAAAAATCCTGCAATGATGTGCCATTTTTTTTTTGCTGTGTTAAGATAACATACAAACATAAAATTGCATCATGTAATATCGATTGACTTTATATAAAGAATTAAGGAAAAAAATATTGTGGCATTAAAAGTGAGTCGCATTGGAAATGGCTTATTTTTGGGGTCTGCTTGGTATGTTTTATCTTTTTAAATCTCATTTACTCTTGTCTTCGTCTTGGTTCTTCCAACGTCTGTCTTTTCTGGGGGAGATATTTTGGGATATTTCTTTATCATCCACAATTTTATCTCCATTTTATTTATTTTTTGTGTTTATAAAGAACTCTCTTGATTACTTACTACCTTTCAACCGATCTGGACATTCATTGGTTTGTAAGGTAAAAATAAGTGGACAAAACAGATTTATCAGTAACTCCAACCTCCACTTCATCTACCCTCTCACCTCAACAACAACAACAACAACAACAAAAAAAAATCTGAAGAAGGAAATGGAAAGAAAGTACTTAGAGTCTTGTGTAAAATGAAGTTTTTTTTTCTGTTTGCCAGGACAATTTATATATATATATATATATATATATATCTTTTTTAACTATTGATTTTGACACTTTGTATTACACCTAACTGTATATGCTAAAACATTTTTTTCAACATCATCTGAAGTGTTACCGAAAGAATTTTGAAGATTTCTACCCTTCCGAATACAGTTTCTGATCTTGGGCGGATTCTTTTTGCTTTTACAAAAATCTTTTATTTTTGGTTTATTTGTTTAATGGCATATCAACTTCTTATAGGATACCTAATACCAAAATTTGATTCATTTCAAAATGTTTGATTGTAATCATAGCTATATTTTCAGTGTTCAATTGAATTATCTTTATTTTTTGCATATAGTGACATGATATCAAGTATTCCTATCTAATACAAATAATTTGTGCGCAATTACTGGATTTGAAAAAAATGATTCCTATTCACTAATTATTATTTGTTTGCACATAGGAAAACTTGAAACCATATAACTATCTAACAACAATAATTTGCATTGCCCAGTCAGCTGGGGCTGTAGAATACACTGACTGCACCTCTGCAGAGGGGTAAGACCCCCCCTAATGAGTGTCCTGGATATGACACTAAACAATCTGATGGTGAGGCTCCAGCAGTGCTGGAGCTTTAGGGAATGCGGAGTACCCCTTCATTGCCATCGCTCCCAGGTCCACTCTGGCCTGGAGTGGTAGCACCTGATAGGGCCCTATCTATGGGTTAAATAGAACAGCATACTTATGCTAAACTGAATAGCTTGAAATAGAAACGTTTTTGACAATTAAACCGTACTTACCCTTAAACTGTGTGCTTATGCTTAACTGAGTTGTTTGAAATAGGACTGTTTTTCGACATTAAAACTGTATTTACACTTAACTGAATTATTACATATAACTGCTTGAATAGTTTGAAATGGAAATGTTTTTAACAATTAAACTGTGTACTTATGCTAAACTTAACTGTTTTCAATAGTACAGATTATTTACATAAAAATGGATTTGGCGTTGAATAACCTGCAAGGGTTGATATGCCATAAAACCAAACAAACAATTTGCAAGTAATTATATGATTTCAAGTAATTGATAATAATAATTATAATCTTTTGTAAACAATTAGAGCTTCAAATAACTATTAATACAAATAATTTGTACCCATTTGTATGCTATCAAATATTCCTATTAAATATGAATAATTTACTAATTAGGATTTGTTTGCACACAATTATGATTTCAAGTATTTCTATTTCATGCCAATGATTTCTAAACAATGGTGTAATGGTTATCGTCACAGGATATGGACACGGCTATACGAGTTCAATTCCTGGACAAGACTGATTGCATTTCACATAGCACTAATACCCTTGGTAAAGGTATGAATCCAATTATTCTCCCTCCAGCTATGGGTAAATAGTAGGGCAGACTAGGTTCTTCAGCCTTGGTGAGGCAACTAGTCTAGGAGAAGGAAACCTCTGAATTCAAACCTGCTAAACTCCGCTTTAAAAATTGACCTTGTGTCATCTCCTGCCCGAGTGGAGGGGTTGGGTAAATAGGATTATGGTTTCATGTAATTAATAAAAAAACAATCTTGGGTAAACTGTAATAGATTCAAGTAACTATTCTTAATGCAATTGGCCTAGTGGGTAGAGTGTTTGCAAATGATCCGGGAGACCTCTGTTCAATCCCAGGTCACGTCATACCAAAGACTTAAAAAATTGTACTTGATACCTCCTTGCTTAACACTCAGCAATATAAGGTAAATATCGAGGCTAAAGTGGAGCAATCCAGGAAAAGGAGTAGCGCCTCCCCTACACCTCGGTGTAGTAGCGATTGAAAAAAGAGCCTTTGGTTCACCCTTGACTAAGGTTGCCAACTTTACTATGTAGTTTCAAGTATTCTCATCTAATATCAATAATTATATGATTTTTGGTAACTAATGATAATAATCCTAAGTAAACGATTATACTGTCAAGTAACTTTTCTTCATGCAAATAATTTGTGCACAGTTATTTGGTATCAAGTATTCTTATCTAATACAAATAATTTTCACAGAGATCTATTTGACCCATAGAGAGAACCCTAACAGGTACTCCCACTCTGTGTCTGTGAACCTAGGAGTAATGGTACTGAAGAGTGACTCTACACACCCAGTGTTCCAAAACTGGAATTTAGTGTCATACCCAAGACACCCATCCTTTTTTAAGGGTCCCACCCCTCTACAAGAGATACTGTTGGTATATTCTAAACCTCCACAACTTGACAGGACTGACACTTTTAAGATTATCGTCATTTTCCCAAATAGCTCATATCCAGGGATGCTTTATTCTTACTAAATGGCTCTGTCAAAAAACTCCTACCCTCCAGAAGCCCCCTTCTCTTCACAGCCCCCATATCCAACAACCTCTTTTGCTTTACTAACTTCGTAGCAGTGGGGGGTGTTTGACAGTTTTTATCCACCAACCTTTTTTCACCCGACTGCTTCTCTCTTTTTTATTGAGAGAAAGAAGCCAAGTGTTGCCTGCCACTCATTCAGTCTGTTTCATTCTGAAAATAAAAAGCAAGCCAACTTCTCAGTCTTTTGCTGTCTTGTCAAACATTTTGCCAAAATGGACAGTGGCTGGTCAGTGCGGGGGTAAAAAACAATTTTTTTTTTGGTTTGCAAACTGTGTTCGTAGCTACTGTGGATTTTACTGGCATGTTGTAGATTGACTGTTAAATGACTTACTTCCCCCTTCCTTATAAATTCACAAATCTTTGTCTAGTGCCTTAGAAATCAATGAAATTGTATGATCCCTTGGCCTAGATGTTCTGGGTATGAGATAAAACTACATTTGTGGGTGAGGCTCCAATTCTAGAACTCTAGAGGGGAATGTAAAGTTAACTCATTGTTACCATTACTACCAGGTCCACTCAGACCAGCAGTGGTAGTATTTGTTAGGGCTCCCCATTTATGGGCTAATCAGATTGTAATCAATGAGATGACTTACCTCCTGCAAAACAAACCTGTGTGACTTGTTAAGTATCCTCAAAAGCTTACAGCTGCCATTAAAAGGCAAATTTATAGGTTGTAGTCTTGTTTGTGGCATGAGTGTGGCAGTGCCTATGCAAATTTGTGCCTACCTTCATTGCATATATAGCAGGTAATTTTGTCATTTGGGCAGTGCGCTTTGAAGCAAAGGAATTCATTGTCTCTGCTGTGACATGTATGTGAGGAAAATCAGAAATCATTTGAATAAGAAAGGATGGAAATTTTACAAAACAAACCTATTACACAGATTTGTTGGAAAATTCTGAGTAGAAATACTTGAAACCATATAGTTGTGCATATCTTTTTATATTTAAGAATAGTTAATTGAAGCTATAATTGTTTACTATTGAGTTTTGGTAGTTATCAAAGTCAACACTCTGTCACGATGACCTAAAAAGTGATCTCCTGAACTCTGAAAGAGAGATTTATGGCACATTTGGGCATTCCATTGTGTGCATGTGGTCAAGTCCATTCTGTGGATGGTGACTGATCATTGGCCCTGGAGTAGACATATTAGTGTTTGTGTATGTATATATATATATATATATTGTTTAGAAGTAGTGCAAGTTCTGTATTGAGATACAGCCCATTTTTTTCTGCCAACTGGATGCTAGTTGGGATCCCTGGGCTGGTAAGTGTTATTATTATTGTTGGTATTCTACACATTAGAGTAGTGACTTCTATAAGTATTATTATTACTTATATAATTGCTTACAAAAAAAAGACTGGCATTAAATTACCCAACACGGATTGAGATGCCATAAAATCAACCAACTCATGACCTTGCAGATTGCTGGTGTCTGATGCTATCGGTCATTTTACATTTCTCAGATGGGAGTGTGGCATCTATCCATGCCTGTTTCCTCTTTTCTAATAACGTGGAAGAGGTTATACTTAACTTACATCAGCAGACAATAGTCTCTGACTTAAGCTAGGGAGAAGTGGAGTTCTGTCTTGAGGTGGATTGATCACAAATTTAGCTGGAAGTCCCCCATAAAAGTCACCTGTTAAAATTGTGCTCAACTAAGGGAAGTTAAATCAGTAATGTTCTTGGTACATGTTGTCATTTAAATAACTTTTATCTTGACACTTTATGCATTTTGAAATTGTTAAGCCACCCAAGTGACCTCCCCTGATACTCTCTTGAAAAGAGAATATGTTGCTATGACCGGAAGTAAACAAACGGCCATATTGGTTTAGGTGAGAGTGTAAGAAGAAGGGTGTAATAAAGGCGTCTCCGTATGCAGAGTGTTATAGTCTGAGTTCTTTGTTTTTAACAGAAATAATTCAATATATTTGTGTTGAATAAGTGAGTGAGATCTGAGATCTGATCTCCTGTAGAAGGAGAGGTTTTTGGTCATTTGGGCATTCCATTGTGCACATGTGGTTAAATCCATTCCCTGGACAGTGATTGGTCACTGGCCCTGGAATGGACATAGTGTGTATATGTGTGTGTGTATATATATATATATACACACACACACACACACACACACACACACCAGGTTGCTTAGTAGTAGCGATGGTTTTGTATCGATTTAGAGTCCATTTTTTTTGTCTGTCAACTGGATGCTAGTTGGAATTCCTGGGCTGTTAAGTGTTTTTATTATTATTCTTCACATTAAAGTGGTGACTTCTACAGTTTGCACGTAGAGATTCAAGTAACTAATAATAATCCTAAGTAAACAATGGTAACTTCATATAACTATTCTTGATGCAAATAATTTAGTTATATTGTTTCAATTGTACCAATGGACTATTAATAATACACTAGTATTTGATTTCAAATAACTTTCCAATTTAATAATTTGTCTACATACAGTTATATTGTATCTGTTGTGTTGTGTGGAACCTCCCCCCCAAAAAAGAATAGACTAATTAAAGTCCATAAAGAACCCAAGCCAATGCTAGTGAGGGACATCGTAATTGGATACTTATTCTATACTGTATTTCCTTACTTGTAAATTTATTCCAAGAAAAATAAACCTATTATCTCATGTGTATCGTTAATTGTATTATTAAGATATAACAATATTGAATATTCCTAATAGAGATAATTTTCTGTCAGATAAGATGGGATCTGTCTACGGGTACTAAAACTGCAAGTCAGAATGGCCCTGGGTGTAAAAGCAATGAGGGGGATAACTTTAGAACAACAGCTTTACTATCTGGTGCAGATTAGTGTCATACCCTGAATACTACTTTTAGTGGGGTGGGGTGTCTTACTAGTTTGTTGAAGATGCAGCTGGCATATTCCAACAGGATGACTGATAATTTACACTATTATATATTTTCTAGTAACTGATAATCAATTGTAACTTGAAGTAACTATGTTTAATACAAATAATTTGCATCCAGTCAAATTGGTATCCAATTTAAATAATTTTCTCATAGATTTACTTGGCCTATTGATGTTACCCTAACAATTAAAAAGACTCCATGTCGGAGTGAACCTAAGAGTTATTGCAATGAAAACATACTCCATACTCTCTAGTGTTCCAAAACTGGACCCTCATTACTGAATGCAGATTTGTGTCCTACCCAGAACACCACTTTTGGGAGGAGTCTTACCTCTCTGACAGGGCTGCGTTCTTGTTTTACTGGCAGTGATATTAGTCGTAGTGAGTGAGTGAATGGTCATTTCCATGCTCTGATTCTAATTGATGGTTCTGAAGTTGGTCAGTTTGATAGAAATATTGTGACGGGTGGGGGTGAGTTCATTGAATTTATACGTTAGGAGATTTGTCACTTCCAAAGCAATTCAGCAGTTGTAAGAATTCTTATGATTAATGACTCGTCTGACTTGTGTGGTTCTTTGTTGACCAGCCAGGTAGTCCTTCACTGACCGTTCAGAGAAGCCTGACCCATGCAGATTGTAGTGCTGTGTCTTGTGGCTGAATACATGAAGATACAAAGAGAGTGAAAAGTCAAAATGAATGCCATATTCTCTGTTACAGGCTCTGTCAAAAGAAACCAATAATATATATATATATATATATATATATATATATATAACTAAAGCTAGAAATAAGGTGTGGATATTATGATGGTTTTCTTTGTAGGAAATGGACATGGCTGGCCAAATTCAATTCCTGGATGTGGCTGTTAGTGTCTTACTTTGTACCAATGCTCTTAGAAACGGCATGTATTCCTCTCTTTTATCTCCAGCTACTGATAAAATTGTAGGGTAGTCTAAGATTCTCTTGGTAGGACAGCCAGTCTAGGTGAAGAAAAATGAACCAGCATAGTAATGTTTATTAGGCTAATACAACGTGTGTGTGTGTGTGTGTGTGTGTGTGTGTGTATATATATATATATATACACACACACACATGCACAAAGTAATCCAAAGGGGAAATATTTAATATGAAAGAAAGTTGATGCTAAAACACTTTGGTTTTAATAAACCCTCTTCAAGACCTAGAAGAGATGTTATCGAGTGTCCTTAGATGGATGTTTAATGAATTACAAAACAAGGAAGGGAGATTATATACACAGAGAAATTAGGCATTAACTATTTTATCAATAAATCAGCATTCATATTTAAAAAAAAATATGTGTCTGTGTAAGGCAATGATGTAATACAAATGGAACCATCAAGAGATATAATGGATTAAAAAGAGAAAGAATTGGAAGAAAAGAAAATAACAGAAGAGAAGATGATGATTTATTAAAACTGAACATGATAGCATTGACTTTCATATTGAAATTTTTCACTTGGAATTAGTTTGTTTTTCAATTTTTCTCCACATTGTTGGGTTCTTTTCCATAATTTACTTATATGTATTTCTTTAAGAAAAACAAAAACCGATCACATTAGCATTATAAATTTATTTCCATCCTTTTATGGGTATTGATATGAATCAATAACACCAAAAATAACAGGACTTCTTCAGATCTAATGGATAAAATAATTCAGAATAGACACAGGAAGGAATGGTGGGAGGGGGTAGAAAAGGGGTGAAGAGACACATGCATACACACAAAAGTTGTTGAAAAAAGTTCTAATCCTCACCCACAAAGAAGAGTCATAGCTAACAATATTTGTTGTGGCAACACACTAAATCTTTTTTAAAGCAGGAAAACTCTGAATTAATTTTTCTGGATTTATTTGAACTTCAGTGTTACTATCACAGAAATGTTCAGCTATGGTCTGTTCTTTATTGGTGAGGCTTAGAAACCTTTTTGAATAACCCTTGTGTGTGTGTGTGTGTGTGTGTGTATATATATATATATATATATATCATGCCGCCAGCACGGATATCCCTGACCCTCTCTCGCCACTTCTCCTTATCGTTCATCGCCTCTGGCAGGTCTTAAGGGCTACATCCCGTATCCTCACTTAGCTGCTGTATGTATGTTCGAGCTGGTCATCCTGCTTTTGCCCGGCCATATATGGGGGTCCATTGGAGTACATTACTTATGAGCTCGTCCCTGCTTCTCCAGCAGTGTCCTGCATGTCTGGTTCATCTAACTTGGATAGTTTTCGTGATGGGAGGTGGGTGGCCGTATAGCTGGTGCTTTGTGGGGTGTTGCTGCCAGGACTTGTTCAATATTGCTTGCAGCATCTTGTGTAATTGCCGTCTAGCTTCTTCTCCACCCGTGTGTGTGTGTATATATATATATATATATATACACACAATGTAAAAAAAAATTTTTCTTTGTGAGATAGGTTTTATTCTATCCTCCATTTATTTTGTAAAGGTTTAATTATTTTTTTAGTTTTTATTTTCTGAACTAATATTTAAAATGAGAAAATAAATGGGTTTCAAAATTGATAAAATCTTTCAAAGGTTTCAGATCTTGTGAAAGTTTTCAAGAACTTACCTATGTTACAGCTGCAAAAGATGATTTGCTGTAATGGATGTACACAGCAGTGTCAATTGACCAGCATCTTTAAAAATCCATGTTTTCAAAAAACCTGCCCATTTCTTTTTTCTATCACCTTCATGTCAGTTGCCCAGTTGGCTGGGGCTATAGAATACACTGACTGCTTCTCTGCAGAGGGGTTACACCCCACCAATGAGTGTCCTGGATACGACACTAAACAATATAATGGTGAGGTTCTAGTAATGCTGGAGCTTTGGGGAATGTGGAGTACCCCTTCGTTGCTATCGCTCCCAGGTCCATTCTGTTCCGGAATGGTAGCACCTGACAATGGGTTTAATAGAACTAAACCGTGGTTTCTTGAGTTTACTGTTTTTGACATTTAAACTGCGTATTTATGCTAAACTGAAATGTTTAAAATAATTGTTTTGACATTTTAACTCCGTACTTATGCTGAACTGAATTACTCGAAATAGAACTGTTTTGACCTCTAAACTGTGTACTTATGCTAAACTGAATTATCTGAAATATAACTGTTTTGACATTTATGCTATGTATTGCCCAGTCAGCTGGGGTTGTAGAATACACTGACTGCACCTCTGCAGAGGGGTAAGACCCCCCTCCCAATGAGTGTCCTGGATATGACACTAAACAATCTGATGGTGAGGTTCCAGTGATGCTGAGGCTTTGGGGTGTACCCCTTCATTGCCATTGCTCCTAGGTCCACTCTGGCCCAGAATGGTAGCACCTGACAGGGCCTTGTCTATGGGTTAAATAGAACTAATTACATACTTATGCTAAACTGAATTGTTTGAATTAAACTGTTTGATTCAACTGAATAGTTTAAAATAGAAATTTTTTTGACAATTAACCTGTGTGCTCATGGTAAACTGAATTGTTTGAAATAGAACTATTTGTATAAAAATAGATTTGGCGTTAAATAACCTACAAAGGTTGATATACCATAAAACCCAACCAACCAACCAACCTTCATGTCAGGTTACAGACCATAACAGTGTATGTACCTCTCCAGCCAGTTGCTCTTTACTTTTATTTCCTATTTGTGATAATTATTCTGGTGATTGTTGGTTTATCATATACAACTAACTTTTGGAGCAGATGCCTATTAGCCATTCATCATCCAGTCAATGTTTATCGTGTCCATTACTCTGACCAGTTAGATTTCACCATTTTATTTTGATCAAGTGAATGCTGTTGGGTTGAGGAGACAGAAAGTTTGAATTAGTTTGAATCTTTGACAATTTTTCCAATTTGTGAAATTAAATAGTGTTGTTTTTAGATATTTGTAGTGTTTTGAGTATATTTTTAAAACAAAAGAAAATGTTTTTTTTTATTGTACTAAGTTTCATTCTGTTGGCCTCTTGGCTATAATTCCTAGTGTTTTATTTGATATTCTAAATTTTAAATTCAGTAATTTCAAGAAAACCATGGCTCATGATATATTCAAGTTTTGTTGGAGGTGCACTTAGCATAATGTTATTTTTATGAAATGGAATCAGCTACCCCAGTTAAAATCTTGGACAAGGCTCTTTGGATTTTACTTGATACTTATATCCTTGAAAAAAGCTATGACTCTCTCTGGGTAGATTGTTGGCCAGACTCAGTTTTTTAGCTTTAACTTGGGCAACCAATCTAGAAGAAGGGGGACTTTGAATTTAGCTGTACTCTACTTAAAAATGGACTTTATATTGCATTCATGGGGGAGTGGTTGGGTAAATAGGTTCCTTCTGATTATTTTTGGCTTATAGTCATGTCACACGTAGGGTATCTGCCCATTTTGTCACCAAAGTTGAGTACCGATAAGCCTGCTCACTACATAGATGAGTGACCTCTGAGAAATAGTAGGTAATATCAACTTTTGTCATATCCTGCTCATGGCAGACGGATTGGATAAACACATTAAAATTTTGTGATTCTTTTAAAGTCATTCAATGAATTAAATAAAATCTGCTTTAAAAAAAGGTATTGATATGTAACTCTTGTCATAATTCTGACTTTTATCAATAATAAATAATCATTTAAGTTAATATTTTTTATCTTAATCATATGAATTAACCTGATGTGACATTTTGGGAGTGATGATTACCTCAGATGGGCCAGGGTGGGGCGGTAATTCTTCAAGAGGATTTGAATCTAATTAGCCAATCAGCAAATTTCTAGATACTGAACATTTTATGCTTTTCATCATCGTTATTATTATTATTATTATTCCTTACAAGTTGTTCACACCAGTTTTAACAGATTCTTTTTCGCTGTTGTCTGAATGACAGCAAGTGTCCCCAAATCGCCACGACTCTTCTAAGCATTCTTGCCGGTCTCAACAGTGCTGTGATCTGCACAGTCTCAATTCTTCCTTGCATTTCTAGATATTTGGGTCTTGTTCTGAGTGCTTTGACTATGACTGATATGACTGTCACTTTGATATTCCACTTGATTTTTTAACAGTCAATGTTCAGATATTTCTCTTATCTTTTTTTTTTTTTTTTTTTTAAAAATTCTCTGTTCTGCTGAAATGGTGAAATCTACTGGCTGACATGTTCATTTCTTCTTGTTTATTACAACTAATATGACAGGCTACTAGTCCTGGTTCTGGCATACTATGGATCTGTGGGTCGCATGCACCACATGTTGTATTGGTAATCAAATGGTGGATTAATGTGACTATTTGTTGAATGACATGAAGAAAAACAATACGGAGCCTTATTAAATATATGTAGGGATAGTGGCTCAGAAGATGGATCAATAATCAAACTTATAAATTGAATGAGAAGAAAGGTTCAATGAAATTCAAATTATATTTTAATGGAATTCAGAAAGAAAAGATTAATCTTTTCTCATGAGAGGTTAGTTTCAGATGGACTTGAACAGATCAGGTTATAGAGTACTAAAGAATAAATGGTGATGAAAATTCAAATAAGGTGTCCGACCGACCGTGGATAGATACATGAAATTATTATTTTGGGGAGAAACTGTGGTGTTCATTGGCTCTTTTGTGCTGTGGGAATATAGAATCAGGCAGAGGGAAGAGTTGGAATTTCAGATTTGCTTGAGTCGGTTTATGGTTCAGGCCTGCCTCTCCATAATTTCGGTTGAAGGAATTAGAAAAATCGGTTTTGCTTGAGTCTGCTCCGAAAGAAGTACATGAAACACACATAAACTTTAGTGAATTCAAGAAGGGAGTCCCTTTTTATTGTTGTCAACCCAAAAAGCAATTATTGCCAAGTTGACACATATATACATAATTTAAAATGAGGAAGGGAGACACTCATTATTAATTGCCATTTTTTCCTATAATTAGCTAAACTTTTGCTGTAGTTTTTGACAGTTTTTCTTTTTAAGGAAAATTTTTCAGATATTGAACTAGGAAAAAACCAAAAGAAATAAAATTATCATGGCCATTGCCAAAATGATTCAATTCTTCTTGTGGAATATTTTCTCGTGAAGTGTAACAGAAATACATATTTATTGATAACTGTAACAAAGATTCAAGGTTATATTGACACCGTAACCAAGATGTCAATATTGTAACAAACCAATTTGTTATATAGTCACTGTTACCAAGAAATCAATATTGTAGCAAATCAATTTGATATATCGATACCCCGTCCAAAAAATCAATATTTCGAAAAAACAATTTGTTATATTGACACTGGAACCAAAAAGTAAATATTATAATAAACGTATTTGTTATATTGACAGTGTGACCAAAAATCACTGTTGTGACAAACTTATTTGTTATATTGACAGTGTGACCAAGAAATCAATATTGTAGCAATCCAATTTGTTACATTGACCCTGGGACCAAGAAATCAATATTGTATTATTGGCTCATAGAGATTATATCATCTTTACGATATAAGGCTTAGTGCATCATCGTCAATATTTTGTCCTTTGTTTCATTTATCTGAGTTCCATTCTTGCCACTTCTTTTTAGAATGGTCCTGAAGATCTTATGAGTGGGATGGCCTTGGTGTTTATTCCTAGGATGACATTTCTGCTGCACTTTTTGATTTTGAGAAGTTTTCCCTTAATTTTTCTTTGATCTCTATTTGTTCCCATTTTCAGTCTTCTCAGGTATTTGTAAGTTTCTTTTCCTCTGATAATGCTACTGTTCTTGATTTGGGAGTTCTGTTCCTTTCATTGTTTCTCATCTATACTTTTTCATTATCAGCATGGCACATTTTTCACTGCCAAATTCCATTCCTATATCCTGGTTGTATATTTTTATTGTTTGTATCAGTTTCCAGTTCTATTGAATTTTTGGTAAATATCTTAATGTCATCTATATACATAAGGTTGTTCATCTTTTCCTGTGACTTGGTAAATTTGCAGCCTCCTTTAAATTTCCTAAGTATATAATTGAGCGGCATCATTGCTATTACTAATAGTTGTGGTGAGAATGAGTCTCCCTGGAAGATGCCTCTTTGGGTTTTTGTCTCTACTTGGGTTAGCCTCCTACTGTTAATTCCACTTAGCAGTTTTTCATGGCTTTCATAATGAAGTTTGACTGGGTCAGATATTTTTAATATTTTCAGCCTTTCTGTTACCAAAATTTGGGAGACCATATCATAGGCCTTTTTGTAATCTGTCCATGCATGACTACATTTTTTAGTCTTGTTTTTACTTTCTTGGATTAGCAGTCCATTATTAGTAAGTTCAATTCTCAATGGATGCGATATACTCCCGGCTTTGTGTTACATCTAAGCTAAGATTAGTTAATAACTATATAAATCTCATAAGCAGGGACTGTCACATGATCTAATGTTTACTCAGAAGATTAGCAGGCTATTGTCAGTCAGTTTGATTCTCTATAGGTGCACTATACTTCTGGCCTTGTGCCATATCTAAGCTAAGTTTTGTAAATAATTATACATATTTGGTTAGCCATCACTAATAATATATAAAACAGTGCTCTATTGCATTATGACAGAACTAAATAAAATTCCAATAATTAAAAACAATCACCTCTAAATTTGATTACGCTGACTCAGTTTCATAGAGCAAGATACAACAATTATCAGACAGTTAGTTTGACCAATCACTTTGCTTTTTATTCTAATCTTCTCAGTCCTCAACCAATCAGATATTTCCACCAAAATTTTCTAATCCTTATATACATGTTTATTACAAGCCAACATATTTATCATAAAACCGATTCACCAAATTATATTGCAGCTCACACTTTTTAAATACATTTTACTAACCTTTAACAAAAACCAACCTCTTTTTTAAAATTTTTTTTTTTCTCCTTCAACTGATGTGACTGAAGCTTAAGTTTTTTTAGAAGCAATATGTTAGGTATCGGTTTAAATGGTGATATATTGTCATCAACCTGTATTTTTTAAGAATTTTGTAACTTGGTGTAGGCTCCTTTGCTTTTGAGTGTAGGTAAGTGCATTAGTGCATATTTTTTTATACTTTCAAGTCGGTGTATGTATAATTATATACATATAAAGTAAAATTGGTGACCTTAGTCGAGGGTGACCAGAAGGCTCTCTTTTCAATAGCTACTACACCAAGGTTTAGGGGAGGGTGCTACTTCATTCTCTGGGTTGCTCCACTTTTTCCTTACTTAGGTGTTTTTGCTTGTTCTTGCATTTTTTTAAAAATTTGTCCTTTTAGCATCATTTCCCATCTGGCTTTTGTATTTCTGTTTGTGTTTTTTACAAAGATATCAGTTTTGTTACTGACAAGCTTTGCTCCTGCATAAATTAGATCATTCAGTTCAAGGATGTTGTGCATTAGTATATTTTTTAAAATTATTTAATTAACTTTTCATTTTCTAACTAGATTTTTTTCCTGTCTTTAGAGATGGTAATGTCCCTTTCTTTTCAGTCATATTTAAAAAAAAATTTTTTATTTCAATTAGTTTCTTTCATTTGGTGGTAATATTGGTGCTGTGGTGCTGGGTTTTCTTAAAGTTTGGTTTTCTGTACTTTGTATTTTAACTCTTATTGTCTTGCTCTTGTTGATCATACTCCTCATGGTTTATCTGTCCTCAATTTCTCATTTTCTCAAGGTCAGAAAACCAGCCTTTCTTTTAAATCATCCTTACTTGGTTTTCAAGTTTTTGTCTTGTATTAAAATTAGCAGCTTCTTCTCAGATTTCTATCATCCTTTTCCTGTAGCCTCTTTGTATTGGGTTACTTTTAAATTAGCAGTGGATTACATTTTAGTTATTTACTCTTTTCTCTTTTTCTTGAATCCCTCTGATGTATCCTTACTTTGGGTTTACTTTGTGTACCTGAAATTAGAATATTGAATAGGAGTGCCCTATGCTGGCTAAGGAACACCTGCCAGTCATGACACTCAACTGAGTCATTTGAGTCTCACATTTGATTAGTATTCATCTTAGTCTTTTGTCATAGGTAGTATACAGTGGCTGTGTGAGTTAGTATTCTTCCTAGAAGTAATACTGTCAGCTGGCTGCAAAAAAAAATAACTTTAATATTATTACTTTACTCCTCCTGAGTTTTTCATAAAACTTTTAACTGGAGTCTTTGTTGTGGTCTTCAGATAAGACCAGTGGAAGAACAACTCAAACAACGGGTGATAGGTGAATGTTATTGTATTAACAGAAAAAAAGGAAGTCATACAAAAGAAGTACCAGCCATTCTCGGCTTGCAGTCTGTCTGTCAAATGTCTCGTAAGAAACAAGAAGTTGTCTTCCCCGAGCGAGCTAGCTCGGAGAATATGTTTAGGTTGGACGAGTCCATCTTTGGGGTATGGTAGGATATGTCCCTATAACAGTCTTAGTGACAGCAAATCTCCCAAGATTTCCATTGCTCTTTTATGTATGCTAGACTATTTTGGGAGTGCTGTGGTCTGGATGGTTTCAATTCTTTCTCTAATACATTTGAACTTGGATCACCAACTCCATTTCTTATGATGTTTGCCTCCTACGTATGCATGTATTTAAGGTTTGGAATTTTTTTCTGTATATATGGGTATTTACTGAAATGGTGATTGTCATTAGTTTTCGAAAGTCGTACATGTCTGCTTGAACATGTAATTGTACTTGTATCATATTTACCAACCCCCTCTGCTCGGGCAGGATACGACACAAGGTCAATTTTTAAGAGGAGTTTAACATGTTTGAATTCAGAGTTTTCCTTCTCCTAGACTAGTTGCCTCACCAAGGCTGAAGAACCTAGTCTGCCCTACTGTTTACCCATAGCTGGAGGGAGAATAATTGGATTCATACCTTTCCCAAGGGTATTAGTGCTATGTGAAATGCAATCAGTCAGGTCCAGGATTTGAACTCGTGTCGTCGTGTCCATATCCTGTTACGATAACCATTACACCACGGGCACCTCATCATGTAATTGTACTTGTATTGGCTCTTATAGATTTGTATCTGGTGTGGCTACTTGGGTTGTGGTATTATTATCATCCATACTTTGATTTCGTTTTTATTTTTTTATTCTATTATTTATTTTATTTTTCATATTTATATTTTATCATTTGTTTAATTTTTTTATTCAAACTTTATAAATTTACTAATTTTCACAAGATGACCTTATCATTTTTAGGGACTTTCAAGCCCAGTTGGCTGAGGCTGTAGAATACATTGAGTGTACTGGATATGACATTAAACAATCTGATGGTGAGGCTCCAGTAATGCTGGAGCTTTGGGGAATTCTGAGTACCCCTTCATTGCTATCACTCCGAGGTCCACTCTGATAGTACCTGATAGGGTCCTATCTATGAGTCAAATAGAAATTTTGACATTTAAACTGAGTGCAAACAAATGACTTCGGCTAAATTGAATCGTTTGAAATAGAATTGTTTGATCATTCAACTGAGTGTAAACAAATGACAGATGTTTAATTGAATTGTTAGTGATATATAGCAATACTTGGAACCATTTAACTTTGTTGACATATGCTAAACTGAATTGTTAGAAATTTGATCATTAAACTTTTTGTGTCTACAACATATGTTTCCAAATCATATATTTAATATATATGTGAAAAAAGGATTTGGCATTAAATAACCTACAATGGTTGATATGCCATAAAAACAAACCAAACCAAATCATATATATTTAATATATATGTATAAAGAGGATTTGGCATTAAATAACTTGCAGTGGTTGATATGCAACTAACAAAAGAAAGAAGCAGGAGGTACACTGCAAAAACAATTACCGATGCCAACTACATAGCACTTCTGGCAAAGGCATCCACCCAAGCCAAAACCCTGCTACATAGTCTGGAACAAGCTACTGCAGACATCGGCCTTCATGTCAATGCACACAAAACGGAATATATGTGCTTTAATCAAACAGGCGACATCTCCACACTAAACGGTAGCTCTCTGAAACTAGTTGACAAGTTCACCTACCTAGGAAGCAGTGTCTCATCAACTGAGACAGACATCGACATGTGACTAATAAAGGCATGGACAGCTATTGATAGGTTATCAGTCATACGGAAATCAGACCTGACTGATAAAATGAAGCACAGTTTCTTCCAAGCAGCGGTCATGTTGATGCTGCTATATGGATGCACTACATGGATGCTAACTAAACGTATGGAGAAAAAGCTTGATAGCAACTACGCAAGAATGCTGCAAGCAATATTGAACAGATTCTGGAGGCAGTACCCCCCAAAGCAGCAGCTGTAAAGCGACCTACCACCCATCACAAAAACTATCCAAATTAGATGAACCAGACATGCGGGACACTGCTGGAGAAGTAAAAATGAACTCATAAGTGATATTCTCCTGTGGATTCCTTCACATGGACAAGCAAAGGCGGGATGACCAGCTTGAACCTACATACCGCAGCTCTGTGACGATACAGGATGTATCCCTGAAGACCTACCGGAAGAAGTGGACTATAGGGAGGGATGGCAAGAGAGGGTCAGGGATATCCGTGTTGATAGCATGACATGATGATGATGGTTAATATACAAAGCAAACCAAATCAGGGATTTTTCTGGATGGGTGGGTGAGTTAAATATTTGAACAGATTATAGTGAAATTTGGCTGTTCACAAAGATTATCAGCCTGATGTCTTTTAATCTCATACATTCCCTGTTTAATTAACTTTGACAACCAAATTCAATGTTATGAAGTGTAGATGTGAGAACTTTCACATTAAATTTATCTTTTACATTTTTTATGATTGGTGTCTTTCACATTTTTTATGATTGGTGTCTTTCACATTTTTTATGATTGGTGTCTTTCACATTTTTTTGATTGGTGTGTGAATTACATTGATCTTAAGAAAATGACAAGACTGATTTAATATAAAGAAATAGATGCTTGAATGAAGCTAGTGAAGGCTGCAATCATTTCAAATGCTAGAAATATTTTCTGTGTAAATAACTGTATAGCATATAACTTATATGTGCATAAATTCTATCCACTTATTTTTCGGGTTGAATCCTTCATGAAATATACTGCATATATTTAGATATTGTGTATATATATATGTATATATATATATCATGCAGATGTTATAAAAACACTAATATCTTTGTTGGTGCTTTATCCACTAAATAGCAAAAAAAACCCAAAAACTAATTGGAGCCTTAATCTAATATTTTAAAGGTAATTGGTAGTCAGTATTTTCTCTTATTGGCTAAATGATAATAATTCAGCAGGCACCTTTATCTCTTTTATGAGATCTAAAGATGTTGCTATATATATATATATATATATATATATATATATAATGGAGGTACCTGTGGTGCAGTGGTTATCATTATAAGGAAATGGACACGGAGACGAAATTTCAAATCTTGTTTGTATTTCACATAGCATTAATACCTTTAGAAAATGTATGAATCCATCTATTCTCCCTCCATTTATGGGTAAATAGTAAGGCAGACTAAGCTCTTTAATCTTGATATTGCAGCTGGTCTTGGAGAAGAAAAACTCTGAATTCAAACCTATTATACTCCACTTAAAAAAATAACCTTGTGTCGCATCATGCTTGTGCTGGGTATATATATATAATAATAATAAAAAAATATATATTAGATATATATATATATATTTAATTCATGGAATTTAGATTGCGACCCTTGGGTTTCATGGAGTTTTTTGCAAAACACCAATCATCAGGCTGTTAAGAAAATGGAATGAATCGAAAATTGAAAAATTGAGCACTCTCCATATTATATTGCACTTGGTTCGACACAAACCCACAAAGTAATTTAGTAATAATATATATATATATATATATATATATATATGAGATACTAGTAAGCTCAGTATGGCATTTCTTTGAAGTTGGCAAGATTTTACTGACAAAATAAGCCAAGAATGAAAATATATGTAGAAAATAATACAGCTGACAACATAAAAGAACAGATGCTTGAATGAGGTTTGTGAATTATGTAATCATTTCAACTACAAAATATTTTTGCCTATGAGCACAAATTTACCGTGTGACAAATATTACAGTATAAAATTTACATATGCATAAAATCTATTTTCTTACTCTTCGTGTTTCATCCTTCATGAAATACATTATATACTTTGTCATATCACATAGTTAATAAGTATAAAAGCACAACTATCTTTTGGCGGTGGGGGGTATCTCAAGTATAAAAATCCCTCAACTGAGGTATGATATAATTTTTTTAAGGTAATTTGTAAGTATTTTCTCTAATTAGCTCAATGATGGCATTTAATAGGCATCATCAATCTTTTCATAGGAGGTGTTTAAGAAATTTGTGTGTGTGTGTATATATATATATATATATATATTCCTGTACCCATAATTTAATTATATTTGATCTAAGTTTGAAAAGCAGAGATAGTCACTGGTGCTTAGTAGTAACTGTCAGTTGCTCATCTATGAGATCTGGTCTGATAATCACTTAGGCAAGAAACTGAGCCATAATATAATTTTTAAAGTTATTTCATAATCAGTATCTTCTCTAATTGGCTCAGTGATTGCAATTTATTTAATTGGCATCATCAACTCTTAAGGAAAAGCACAGCCAAAGCAAAACTGAAAGCAGCTAACCAACAAGAAAGAATAAAACTGTGGAAACACCATTTTGAAAACCTACTAGCTCACCCTCCGAATGTCACGCAGGAACCGATCACCAGAATTATCAGTAAGCAATTGGACATTAAACTAGGGCTGTTCACCAAAGAAGAACTTGACTCGGTTCTTAGAAAAATTAAAAATAGGAAAGCTGCAGGGCTTGACGAGATTCCCCCAGAAGTGTGTAAGACAAGACAATTCGATGACATACTGCTCCGACATTGCAATGCAGTCTATAACCAAAATCCGATAGACAGATGGATAAAGGGATGCATCCTCCCCTTCCCTAAAAAGCTGACCTCGGATTAGCCAAGAACTATCGAGGTATAACACTTACATCCATAGCAGCCAAAATCTACAGTGCCCTACTACGAAACCGCATAGTATCCCAAATCGACAAAATCCTGAGGAAAAACCAAAATGGCTTCAGAAGAAACAGGTCCATGACCTCACAAATATTGACCATCCGTAGAATCCTAGTTGGCATGAGGGCAAAAAACTTACAAGTGACATTACTATTTGTTGATTTTACCAAGGCCTTCGATTCCATTCCCAGAGGGAAGATGGAACAAATCCTACTAGCATACAGCCTACCAGAAAAAAACGTAGCCGCAATAATGATTCTCTACAGAAACACCAAAGTGAAAGTGCGTTCACCCGATGGAGACACAGAATACTTCGACATTGTCGCAGGAGTACTACAAGGGGACATGCTAGCCCCATACCTCTTTATCATCTGTCTTGACTATGTACTTAGGACATTGATCGATAACATTAGGGAAAACGGCTTCGTGCTGACAAAGAAAAGAAGCAGAAGGTACCCTGCAAAAACAATTACCGACGCCAACTACGTCAATGACATAGCACTACTGGCCAATACACCCAACCAAGCTGAAACAATACTGCATAGTTTGGAACGAGCCGCTGCAGGCATTGGACTCCATGTTAATGCACACAAAACTGAATTTATATACTTTAATCAGAAAGGCGACATCCCCACACTAAACGGAACCTCTCTGAAACTGGTTGACAAATTCACCTACCTAGAAAGCAGCGTCTCATCAACCGAAAAAGACATCGACACACAGCTAATGAAGGCGTGGACTGCTATCGATAGGCTTTTGATCATATGGAAATCAAACCTGACCCATAAAATGAAACTGCTATATGGATGCACTACTTGGACGCTGACTAAACAGTTGGAGAAGAAGCTAGACGGCAATTATAAAGAATGTTAAGAGCAATATTGAACAAGTCCTGGCAGCAACACCCCACAAGGCACCAACTATACGGTCACCTACCACCTATCACGAAAACTATCCAAGTTAGACGAACCAGACATACCGGACACTGCTGGAGAAGCAAGGACAAGATCGTGAGTGATGTACTCCTGTTGAACCCTGCATATGGCCAATCAAAAGCAGAATGGCCAGCTCGAACATACATACAGCAGCTATGTGATGATACGGGATGTAACCCTGAAGACCTACCAGAGGTGATGAATGATAGGGAGACGTGGAGAGAGAGGGTCAGGGATATCCGTGCTAGCCACACGACACGATGATGATGATGATATTGACTCTGATCCAGAGTGGTAGAACTTGTTGGGGTCAAATAGATCTGTTTGCAAATTATTTGTATTTGGTAAGAATACTTAATATCATATAACCGTGTACAAAAACTTATGAAACCACAAGCACAATAATAATAATAATTATTATTTTTAAATATAAAAAGTTACTGATGTGGAGCTCTGTGTTTGTCATAATGATGCTTTTGCTCCGGAGACCAAGCCTGACCTCAGAGTCATCATTTCATGTAAGGTTTGTTGATTGGTAGTACCAGTTAACATGCTGGGCACTACTGAAAAAGCAAGGATGAATCTATTAGTGGCAGTCTTCTATACATATTTACCCAACCCCTCTGCTCGGGCAGGATATGACACAAGGTCAATTTTTAAGTGGAGTTTAACAGGTTTGAATTCAGAGTTTTTCCTTCTCCTAGACTAGTTGCCTCACCAAGGTTAAAGAACAGAGTCTGCCTTACTATTTACCCATAGCTGGAGGGAGAATAATTGGATTGATACCTTTCCCAAGGGTATTAGTGTTATGTGAAATTCAGTCAGTCTCATCCAGGATTTGAACTCGTGTCGTCGTGTCCATTTCCTACGACGATAACTATTACACCACGGGCACCTAGTAATAATAATTTAAGTGAAGGTCTTCTATGGATGTACCATTGTTGTCTGACCAGCAAGGACTCATCTACATCAGCTCTGTGCAGACACAGAATGTGGTTTGAAAGACCTGCCAGAAGCAATGGATGATAGGGAGAGATGGAGAGAGAGAGTCTGGGAAATCTGTGCTGTCAGTGCGACTTGATGATGATAATGATGGTATGAGATCCAATCACTATCCCATAAACGAGAGAATACATATCAAAATTAGCAGCTCTACTAAGTTGTTCAGTATGACATTACTTTAAATTTGCTGTGATTTTACACACCAGATCATCCTGGAATGAATGTCTGTTTATGTGGAAAACATAGAAGAATATATGCTTGAATGAAGTTAGAGAAGGATATGATAATTTCAACTGCTAAATACTGTTGCCTCTGACTAATATCATAATTTGAATTTTCAGTTTCCTTGAATACTATTCCTTTATTTTTAGGTCGGCTCATTGGCTTAGTGGGTAAAGTATTTGCCAATGGCCCAGGAGACCTGGGTTCAATCCCAGGTTACGTCATACCAAAGACTTTTAAAGTGGTACTTGATACCTCCTTGCTTAACACTCAGCATTATAAGGTTAGGGTCAAGGGTAAAGTGGACCAATCCAGGGAATGGAGTAGTGTCCTCTCTTACACCTCAGTGTAGTAGCTATTGAAAAGGAGCTTTCTGGTCGTCTAATTTACTTACTACCATTCAAGAAAACCCTGTCTTTATTTTATTTGAAAAATGAAAAAAATGATCTAACACACTGGTTTAGGTTATTGCATTTTACTGATTGATTAATGTTTTTTTTTTTTTTTTTTAAAGGTTCTCACTCTAAATGGTGTGGATAATTGTGCTGTTCTCATCCACAATGTGACTAATTTCGGCTTCACTGATGATGAGGTGAGTTTGATATTACTTTGTTTACCTGTGTTTCATTGTTGCTATGATGTCTCTTATATGATGATACTGCTGATTTTATAAGAATTCACATATCATATATCTCATAATTATACTGGAAATTAAATTAGGATACAAAATATTAGCCATTTAAAGAATACTTTGATGATGAATGTCTCCCCATTAGCCAAGACAGAACTGAATGAAATTACTTAGAAGAGGTAGCATGTAGGTCCTTGTTTTAGAATATATCTAAGAGTAGTCTCTTCTACCTTGGTGTTTTATAATATTTCCAGATATTTAGAAATATATTTTGGTGTTTTTTTTTTTTTACTCCAAAATTGGCATTTTTTTTTTTAGGTGTTTAAAATCTGGTTATAAAAAGTAAAATTTTACAGAAATAGCCATAAAAGTGGATTATTAAACTTTTCAGTCCCAAAAATCAGAATATTTCTAGAAACCATTCAGGTATTTTTTTTTTTTTTTTGCTTTTTAAATTTCTTCTTGTTTCATATTTCGTCATTAACATCATTCATTCTCAAATAAAGAAAGAGAAAGTTGTTTTGATCAAATTCTGTTTTGAAACATTTCCTTTAAATGCAAAAGGCTTTAAACTCCTTCACCTTGAGAAACAGTTGATTGTCAGCACTAATTAGAAACAAGACAAAAAACTCCTGTGAAAATGATTAATAATTCATTTGATTTCTTATGAATTGTCAAATTTCAATTTCACTTGCTAAATCTGGATATTCAGCCAGAAAAATTTGCCCAAGTTAATGAAGAATTAACCTTTTTAATATCATAAAATCCAAAAGTTCAGTTAGATTTAATTTTAATTTGAAAAAATTTTTCTTCAAAATTAACACTTATTTTTAGAGATTGCTATTCTTAGGCAATTTCCTAATGTTGATATATTGTGACAAATCCAGTTTTATTAAAATTAGTTAATTTTTTTTAATTAAAATTTTTTTTTTTTTCTCTCAAATTTTGTATAATATAATGCGCAAACACTTCTGAATTGGCATTTAAGTCAGCTGATTTGTGGTATGGGTGAGAGTTTTAAGTCTCTATTTTGATCTCTTTGTTACTTTGTTCTGCTGCTGTCCTGCCAAGTGAGGCTTACAAGATGCTGATTGTATCCTCAGCAGGGTAGTAAGAATGGTTACCCATACTCTACTGGCAGAGTTCCAGACAAACTTTTTTCACCACTGTCCTCACAAACAATTTTAACTGTCTTCAAACAATTCTAATCTGTTTCTCTTTGTATAGGCTTATTTTGTGACACCAGCTTGTTGCATTTTTATGTGAACATGTCTGTCTATTTGCTTTAAATACTGTGTAAATGTTTTGTTTCAAAACATAAGTAAACTGGATAAATTTTTATTTATCATCTCTGTGAACTGGAGAAAAAAATGGAACAAATATTAAATTTAGCTACTTCAAATTCTAATAAGGAGACTGGGGTTCAATCCCAGGTCAAGTCATACCAAAGATTCAAAAAATGGTACTTGATGTCACCTTGCTTAAAACTCAGCATTATGAAGTATGCATCAAGGGTAAAGTGGAGCAATCCAGGGAATAGAGTAGTGCCCTCCCCTACATCTCGGTGTAGTAGCTATTGAAAGGAGAGCACTGGTCACTCGACTACAGTTGCCAACTTTACTTTTACTTTTTTATATACATTGTTTTCAGCTCTTTTATCAACCCTTCCTGTACTATAGTCAAATTCTCAGTTCCATGTTTTTCTGTGTTAAAAAAAATCATTGAATTATGTTTCATTGGTAGATCCATATTTTCCATATGCGGTGGAATGTTTCCTCGAAGTTTCTCGTTATTAAGACATGAAATTTGACAATTTTTGTCATTCTGATTCTTGTCACGGGAACTTGAGGTAAATCATATCAGTTATTTCAGATTGAAGAGGTTTTGGGGAAAAAAATTATGCCTGACTTTGACTTGTGGATCATCAAGATGGAAAAGGTTAATTTTCAGCTCATGTGTTTTCCAGTCAGCTTTACCAAATACTTAGTGCTCAAACTTTACGGATGTTAATTCTAGTAAAAGATAGAAAAAATTTTTTTATAAAAGTGTTTTTTTTTGACAAAAATTGCTGGCATCAGAGATGAGATGAAGGAATGATGAGTTTACCTCATGGTAAACAGAAAAAGTCAGACATATGGCCACAGAAAAAAATACCATTCACTTTATTCCAACCACCTTCTGGAGCATTCTCAAATCAGGATGATGTGAAGTGGTATTTTTAGGACAATGAAGGAAATGCTAATTTGTAGCCCAACCTCAATGGTAGTGGTGGGACGTTTCACTAGTTCTGAAATTTAAGTCATTTATAGTCCTTTAACTGGTTAAGAACTAACCTACTGTTCCTTTTCAACAGTCCCAAACTCATGCATGTGACCATTTCTTGCATCTTCAACAAGATTTCCTATGATTGGTCTCTTGTTATTGGTTGCATAGTTGGGCACCAAGGTCACTGGTGGTTGGAAGGCAGCCTTTTCATTACACAAGGCAGGAAATTTAGTGATTTTATCCTAAAAATTGTTCTTTTTATTGTAGTTTTATTGCATGTACATTGATTATCATAATATTGTGATTCAAAGGTTTTAATCTAATGTTTTTTTAAGTATTTCTTTTTTAAATACGATACCAGTTGCCACAAAGAATTAGTAAAAGCAACAGCTAAAGGATTAATAACTAATTTTATAAATAGAGTAAGATAAACGTTGGGAAACGGTTTTATGACACAATTTAGACAGATTATTGATCGTGAGTGGGTTTTTTTTTTTTGTTTTGTTTTAAGAGGAAGGAAGGAAATGAAAAAAGGAAAAAAAAAAGAAAGACAAAAAATTGAAAATTAAAGGGATAGAAAAAAAAAAAAAGAAATAAGGAAATGATTATTAAAAAAAAAAAAAACCGGAGACACAACTAAATTGATAAGAAGTAAATATCTAAATGTTTTCATAGATATTTGTTTTTGATCAGAATGGGTTTGGGTTTGATAATGTCTCCTCTTGGTTCATTTTCTTCTTTCTGGTAAATAATGTCTTTGATTATTGAATCACTTGGCAGAAATGTGATATTAACAACTAATGTATAAAAGTGCGTGTGCATATATATATATATATATATATATATATATATATATATCATCAAGATGCAAACATATACTCATACATATGTATAATGGTTTGAATAGGATGCTAGACATGCCTCTAAACTGAAAAGACTATCCAGTCCTCAATACAAAAAAAAGCAGAGCAATATAGCAATAAATTTCATGCCTCACATTTGTCTTGGGAGCTGGTAATACATAGCATGTGTTTCCATGTTTATACTTATACACACCTATATATATATATATATATATATATATAAGTAAAGTTGGCGACCATAGTCGAGAGTGACCCGAAGGCTCCCTTTTTGATTGCTACTACACCGAGTTGCAGGGGAGGGTGCTACTCCTTTTCCTGGTTGCTCCCTTTTACCCTTGATCTGTACTTAATAATGTTGAGTGCTAAGCAAGGAGGCATCAAGTACTATTTTTTGAATCTTTGGTATGACTCGACACGGGATTAAACACTGGTCTCCTGGACCATTGGCGAACAATCTATTCATTAGGCCCATGGTCCAGTTTGAAAAAAAACAACATATATATATATAATATAATGATAAATAAATAGGTATTATATATATATATATATATATATTCATTTCTTGGAATATAGACTGCAACCCTGGGTTTCCTGGAGTTTTTTGCAAAGCAACAATCATCAGGCAGCTAAGATGGAAAAAAGCTCCATGAAACCTAGGGTTGCAGTCTATATTACATGAATTAAATATATTTATTATTATATAATAGCTCTATCCTAGATATTGAGCACTGTCCATATTATATTGCACTTGGTTTGACACATACCCACAAAGTGATTTAGTGACAACCAACACTCTTATAATATTATATATATATATATAAGTTGGCCTATCATAGTTGAGGGAAAACCAAAAGCTCTCTTTTCAAGAGCTACTATACTGAGGTGTAGGGTAGAGCACTACTTTTTTCACTGGATTGTTCCACTTACCCTTTATCCTTGCTTTATAATGTTGTGTATTAAGCAAGGAGGCATCAAATACCATTTTTCAAGTCTTTGGTATGACTCATCTTGGGATTGAACCCTGGTTTCCTGGCATATGGTGAACATTCTACCCTCTACACCAATGGGCCAGTGTGTGTGTGTATATATGTGTGTGTATATATATATATATATATATATATATATATATATATATATATATATATATATATATATATATATCACTTCATTTGTCTGCTTGCCACATTTTTAAGAATGATGAATGTTTAATTTTTATATATTGAACTTTTTGTGCTCATTTTATGTTGGAATGATACAGTTTCCGGTAGAATTTTCAACCCATTGCTGTTTCAATTTTCTTTCCAAAACAGCATCATTGTGATGTGTAGAGAATGCGTGACGAGGTGAACATCACGGCGGTGGACGCAGAAATGGCAATGCGCGTGTGCAGCTGGACCGAAAGCAAGGTCCGTGCTCATTTGCATAAACGTGAACCCCCGGTGGCATAAAAGCTGTGCATTTCTGAGTATAGGAATCTTGGTTTGAGTTAGCCAGATCCCCGCATGCATTTTATTTCACTGCTGATAGCCGTTTTAGAAGAAGTCAACGATGAAACAGAAAATTTCAACTACAAGCTATTTTGGCATAAAATGAGCCCAAAAAGCTCTTCGTGTAGCAATTACAGCTTCACCAGTCTTAAAAAAAAAATGTTTCAACTGCAAACACATTGTATACGCAAATCCAAGCTGTGATCTTAACTGAAAAAAATTCTTAGCCACTAGCTAGATAGAGCCACCATTACCACTTGCGTAAGTTCCCTTGCATCACACAGAGGACATTTTAAAATGTAGGAGGTATTATTGTACCTTTTGTAAACTCAGCCTTTCATTTTAAGCAATCACCTACATAAAGAAAATCCAACAAAATTGTTTTTTTTAAATATGATGTTTCTTTATCCCTTCCTGATAAATGCATAATTTGTTCATTGATCAATTCAACTTAAAATGCTGTATGACATCAATCGGATATTCTCCAGATTGTTATTGCCAGAGTTTTACAGATCAAGTGTTAAATGTTGTCTTAAATTCTGAGTTGAATCATGGTCATTATTTTATGGTTTATTTCAATGAGTATCCTGTTGCTTGTTGTTTTTGTTCCTGTTGTAGTCTTTACTTTCTTTAACCATCCTTGTGTTGTGATTCATAAATTATAATATCCTCATCTGTATATTTCAGTCTATAATTTTATCTTTTTTTTGACTTCTATTTAAAATTCTCACCATATCGGTAGGGCTTAAAATATATATATATATATATATATATATAGTCGACTGGAGTCCAGAGTGACCCGAAGGCTCCCTTTTCAATAACTACTACACCAAAGTGTAGGGGAAGGCACTACTCCTTCCCTGGATTGCTCCACTTAACTCTTGATGCTTACCTTATAATGCTGAGTGTTAAGCAAGGTGACCTCAAGAAATGGTACTTGAGGCCGCCTTGCTTTACACTCAGCTTTATAAAATAAGGATTAAGCATAAAGTGGAGCAATCCAGGGAATGGAGTAGCGCCCTCTGCTACACTTTGGTGATGTAGCTATTGAAAAGGGATCCTTCGGGTCACCCTCAATATATATATATATATATAATTTCTCTTACACACACATTCTGCAAAGAAATAAGTTAATGCTCATATAAACTTCCTCTTTCACTAAATCATTATCATTATGTTAGGTTGACACCACAGATCCCTGATTCTCTCTCACCATCCATCCCTTACTGGTTGATCATCTCTGTGTTGCATCCTTTGTCCATACAGATCTGATGTAAGTCTTTGCTGGTCAGTGAACACTGGAATGTCCATCTGTAGGAGGCCATAAGAGAATGTCTTTCATGAGTTCACTCTTGCTTCTCCAGTAGTGTTCCACATTTTTTCCCTTTTACTTGAATAGTTTGTTAGATGGGAAGCAGGTGGCCGTACAACTGGTATTTTGTTGGGTGTTACTTCCTGGATTTTTTTCAAGACACCATGCAGCATTCTTGTGTAGTTCGCATTTAGCTTTTTCTCTATGTGTTGCATCCATATAGTAGTATGAATACATCTACAATTTGGGAGAAATCTTGTTTTATTTTATTGGATAGATAAGATTTCTAATTGAATGATGGCCTGTCAGTAGCAGTCCATGCCTTCACTAGGTGTATGTTGACATTGCTTTCGGTAGATGAGATGTTGCTACTGAGGTATGTAGACTGGTCTACCAATTTTAGAGGTTTGCCCTTTTTTGTTTGAAACACATGCACTCTGTTTTGTTTGCATTCACAAAGAGGACAATGCCTCCTGCTGTTTCGTGCAAGTTATACTGTAGGGATTCTGCTTAGGCTGGTGTATTTGTGAGAAGTGTGAAGTAATCTGTGTCATCTGCTTCTGTCATACATTTTGTGGGATATTGTTTGCTTCTTGCCTTTTTTTTTTCAAGTGAAACCCTTTCCTTTTATTAAACCTATGGATGTTCAAAGTACATAATCTAGGCAGTCTAAACAAATATGGCATAAATATATCTCCTTGAAAGACACTAATAAGGTCTTTGTCTTCATTAAACGAGCGAGCCATTGCTTTCATGTTTTTCTAAAGCATTGTTATAGTGATAACAGTTTCTTTAGGGAGACCTTATGCTTGTAGTATTTGCTCCATCTTTTCTCGCTGTATAGAATTGAATCCTTTGGACAAATCTACCAACAACAGTGTTGCCACAACATTCTTTGCTCGTACTCCTTTGATGACTCAGTAGATTGTCAGAATCTGAGGTGGTGAAGTAATTCCTTCAAAAATTGTTTTGATTTTTTCTTAGAATTTTCTTGATTTCGGATCGGATATTATTGAGAATCAGGGCATTACTATAACAAGGGTAAGGGTTTTGATGCATGATTTTAATTTCTTTCATGGTAATCTTTCATTGGCTTTTTTTTCTTTCTCATCAATAGACACTACCCTAATAAGATACATAGCAGTAGTTTTCCGAGTGAACGAATTGATCTTGGCTGTTGAACTGTGAAGTTCTTCTGCCCAGCCTCTGGTGAAGCACGCTGTTGAATAAACATTCAATTCATCTGCCTTACTTTACATCCACTATGCTGTATCCTATAGTTTCCATTGTTATATGCTTGTGTAGCACATAAAATACTCTCCTTCCTCAGAGACTGTTATCCAGTGACAAGCCAAGGTAGGATATCTGATTGGTTATAGAAGCAAGAAAAAAAATGAAGCCTCTTTTGTTTCCCTTAAGTTCTGAGTTCAACTCTGCTATTTTAGCTTTGTGGCAGAAATCGTGAAAACGGAGAGGTGGGCTTACCTTTTAAGCAACCTCGCGTGTGCATCGTTCAAACAGGCCGGGAAAAAAAGAAATTCAAGATGGCGCCCGGGACTTTTTATAACCATCTGATCTTGTAAAGTCGCGCAAATTATCACTGCTCGGATGCAAATGAGGTGGTCTCCAACTGAATAAAAGCGGATCGCTTTGAGGATACGTTTCGTGTTGATACGAGGATCGTTGGATTCGGTTGTTGTTGTTGTTGTTTGTGCTAGTGTGACGTATGGAGAATAGAAAGGAGTTTCACTGATTTAACAGAGGCCGCTTTGAAAGTGAATACAAGGATCAATTTCACATTGTCATTTGCACCTACTCTTACTACCAAACCGATATTTGAAAATTCAGGGTGCAGTGATATCTTACTACAAGCTTGATCCATTACATGTGGGATTATTTCATTCCCTCATTACATCTAGACAAAATTATCCTGGAGAAATTGATTGGGTTTTCTGACGCTAACAAGATATTTTTATTTTGGTTGAGTTTTTTGTTTCATTCTTACTTTCAGACATATTTTATGTCTCTTTTTCTTTAAAATGGGACTTGTGAAATAGGATAATGGTGAAGCTACTAAACATTTAGACTTTAAGATTATCTAAGTTTTAACTTAGTATAAGTCTCTGTGACTGTTTTTTTTTCTAGTCTTGTTTGTTGGGTTGGTCTTACATCCAAATTTGTGAAGCTACTTCTCTTCTGTAGCAGTTATAATATCAGTCTTATCTGAGTGTTTAATATCTATCTCTTGTTGTATATTGACCTATGACCCGTCCGGGCTGTCAAAATAGGAAATGCAGCTATGTAAATAACAGGTTCATCCGATCAAGGAATATCAGAATTATAACCTTGACTGTGGATGGCTTGAATGAGTTTAATTGTGACGCCCACAAGAAGGTGAGCGTTGAACTATTATATAACTCAGTCGAGACAGGAAGTCAGACAGTTGGAGATGAGACATGTTAGAGACAAGATGTGGTAGAGCAAGCCAGCACTCAGCAGAGGGCTGGGCCCCCGGGCTTCCAGTTGAGCATCTGGAGAACGATAAAGACACAACGCCGATGGCCATAAGAGTGGGGCTCAATATATGTTGCAGTTATGTTCGGTCTCCAACTCCCTCTCACACACAACCCTTTCGAACCTTGCAAATAAATTGGGAGGTTTATTTTTTTAAAGAAGTCTTTGCTCGTTATTATATATTGCATTGTTATGATTCAGCATGAATCTGCATATGACTATACAACACTGTTTTTTAATTTTTTGAAATTTTTGGGGGGGATAGGGACTATGAAGCAAAAATTTTTTAAGGCTTGTTTCCTTCTTGTCACAAGCGGAAATCTCGGCCACACCAGTAGAATCTGTCTGTCTCTTTCACTGGCAAGTCCAATTGGTCATCAAAATAAAAAAAAATCACACCCGACGTAAGTCTCTCTTCACTCGTAAGCTCGATTGGTAATCTTTGTAACAAAACAAAGTCTGACCATAAGTCTCTCCTTGCTCTCTTCTTGTCGCAACATGAGAACTGAAGCTACGACACTGCTGTTTTTATCTCTGTCCAGACTGGCCAAAATTTGCGTGGGGGCGTCTCTACATTCTACAAATCGCACCTTCAGGAATGTTTCCTTACTTCACTTGCAAAACACATTCTCGCCTATTTTGGATTCTGTGGTAAGTCATTCTTTTCTTTACAGACTAATTACATTTCCAAATGTTTCTACACCTGTAACTAGTGGTGGAGCAGGGGAGATTTATTTTTTTAGATGGGACCCTAACAAGTTCTATCACTCTGGGTCAGAGTGGACCTGGGAGTAATGTATGATTTAAATAGAGAAATTATTTCTTTTACACATACACATATATGTCTTGCAAAGAAATAAGTAAACACTTATATAAACTCTTTCAGTGTGTGTGTGTGTGTGTATATATATATATATATATATATATATATATATATGTATATATATCGTAAGTTGGCTGACTGTAGTCAGGGCAACCTGAAGGCTCTCTTTTCAATAGCTACAACACT
Organism: Sepioteuthis lessoniana; assembly: GCA_963585895.1. Classification (NCBI taxonomy): domain Eukaryota; kingdom Metazoa; phylum Mollusca; class Cephalopoda; order Myopsida; family Loliginidae; genus Sepioteuthis; species Sepioteuthis lessoniana. Next base: position 82,682 of record CAUZXS010006368.1, read on the forward strand.
GAGATGTAAGGGCAGATGTTACTCTTGCCCCTGCATTGCTCTACTTACCGTTGATTCATACCTTATAATGCTGAGTGTTAAGCAAGGAAACATCAAGTACCATTTTTAGGGATTGAACCCCGATCTCCCAAGCCGTTGGCAAACACCCTCTCATACACACATATATAAGGACATTTTCTTTTTCTTCCTCTTGTCTATGAAGAAAAATATTTATAGACCTGAAAAATAAGTTTTAATTCTAAATGTAGATGAACTTTCGTAAAGCCAATGTGATAGGTTGACAGAAACTTGGAACTCTATTAGATTGTTGACTCTTAACAAACACTGAAGAATTTGGCTTAAGAATGTAGTTCTGATATTTTATTGGTTAATTATTCTTGAGAAGAATTCTCTGAAGCAATATTTGATGTTGGCTCTAAATTTGCATTATTAATTTAACCATAGAAAATTATTGCTATCAGAGAACCCGATGGACTCAGACTATTTGTTGGGTAAAAACTATAAATACCCAAGAAATATTTTATAAAATTATTAACCCCTTAACTACTGCACTGTAACAACAAGGTATGTAGGCTGAAAAATATCATCTCAATTCTATGCGTGCCAGAACATAAGAAACCATATGTTTCAAATGACAAATAACTAGCAGTTTGTGCCCATATTATATATGGCTGCAAAGAAAATAATTATTAAAAATAAACAATGTAGCGTTTCTTTTGTTTGTATTTCACATAATTGTTCATATTTAAAATTGCCTCGTCAGCTTGGGCTGTTGAATACACTGACCCCCCCCCGGACCAGTGTCCTGGTAATGACACTAAACAATCTGATGGTGAGGTTCCAGCAGTGCTGGAGCTTTTGGGAATGCAGAGTACCCCTTCATTGCCATCGTTCACAGGTCCCCTCTGGCCTGGAGTGGTAGCACCTGATAGGGCCCTATCTATGGGTTAAATAGAACTAACAGCATACTTATGCTAAAATGAATTTTTTGAGTAAACTGAATAGCTTGAAATAGCAATGTTTTTGACAATTAAACCATACTTACATTTAAACTGCATGCTTATGCTTAACTGAATTATTTGAAATAGAACTGTTTTTCGACATTAAAACTGTATTTACACTTAACTGAATTATTACATATAACTACTTGAATAGTTTGAAATAGAAATGTTTTTGACAATTAAACTGTGTACTTATGCTAAACTGAATTGTTTTAAATTGAACAGATTATTTACATAAAAATGGATTTGACGTTAAATAACCTACAAAGGTTGATATGCCATAAAACCCACCAAACTAAACCAATCATATTTAAAAGCCATTTTTTTTTTTTCGTTAGTTTACTTCAAATTATTGCTCTATCATCATGTCCGACTCTAAATTTTGATGGTCACACTCCAGTTTTGTAGCCCTGTGAAGTGTGGAGTACTTCATCATCATTTACTCCCTGGTGTACTTTGAATTGGAGTGGTAGCATTGTTTATGGTTTCATTATGTGTCAAATAGATTTCTTTGAAAATCATTTGTATTATACAGGAATATTTAATACTATATAATGGTAGATTATTTGAATTAAGACTATCTCATGCGTTTCCGGCTAGTTGGTTTGTCAACTCCTTTTGTACTCGCATTGTGTTTGAAAGATCTACTGATGGGGGATGACACAATCTGATGATTGGGGTGGTTTGTTGGAACAAGTGGCCAATGTGCAAGCAACTCAAAGACAAGAAGAACTCGATGTTAACAACTAACAACTGTTTATTGAAAAACAATGATGTAACTTTAATATATACTATATATATATATAGTGTCATTTTTTTTCTATTTAAGAGACACACAAATGAGGTATTATGCTGTTGCAGTCTTTATATATAAGTCAATTTTTCTGCGAGTGAGGCTTTAGCCTGTGAGGCTTTAGTTAGTAGAGAGATTTTTTTTTGTTCTGCTGTCTTCGGTATGGACATTGGATAACTTCTTTCATTTAATCCTAAATTCATTTATTTTTATAGAGGATTTCCCCGTGAAAATTAACATTTCTGATTGACTAACCAATCACAGATCATTTCATATTCTTGTATTACTTTTTGACAAGTCAGCCAGTCAAAGGCGCTGATCTATGTCTGTGGGAAGAGGATCCCTTCCGTGTGTCAGATTTTAATTGGTCATCCAATTGAATCACCATATAGAGGCTTGGTTAATTAAAGGTCCCAGCCCATGCTTTGTGGGGGAGTATCTCTTTTTACATTAAACAAAACAAAAATCAAAGATCTGATTAATCTATCCAAAGATTTGACCTTTTAACCCAAACAGGTGGGCATGAGTTTGTTCAAGATTCATGATTTTTAATAGAGCAATGCACCAACAAAACCCCAAGTCTGCTTGCTTTTTGTTTTGACAATTTGAAAGTTCAGTTTGTTCTAGTCACTCACTGACCTTTTAAATTGACTTTTGAATTTCTTTCAAAGTCAACAAGTCTGTTTTATATTTTTATGAAAGGAAAATTACATTTTCTTAAATGAAAAAGTGCACCTTGATCTCCATAAGTTTTTAGCATTAGTGAATGCCTAATATTGTCATAGAGCAGTAATTGTTTATTTAGGATTATTATTATTATTAGTTACTTGAAACCATATAGCCGTTCATAAAGAAATGACTGTTATTGAATAGAAATGATTATTGATACCATATGATTGTTAGCATTAGATAGGAATACTTGAAACCTTATGACTATTTGCAAATTATTTGTATTAGATAGGAATACTTGAAACCTTATGACTATTTACAAATTATTTGTATTAGATAGGAATACTTGAAACCTTATGACTATTTGCAAATATGACATGCCATTAAATTATATCAGTTTTATATACCCAGAACTTGGCGTACTGAAGTTTTTTCAAGCAAATATTCTATTTTCTTATTGTTTCGACTAGGAGAGGTAGCATTAAACTAAATTTAAAAAGAAGTTTAGTTTTTCTTAATTTTTTTTTAGGCATGGGGATCTTTGGAATAAAATGGATTCTCTCTCAGCATCTTTGCATGTGCTGCAACAAATTAATATTAAGTGCATTTTAGAGAATGAGAAAGCCATTTGTCTTATAAAAGATGACCAGGAGAGTCATCTCATTCCTGGGTCAAATAGATCGAAATGTCACCCTGTCAGCAAGGCTTAGAATATGCTGACTGTATCCCCTCTACTCAGAATGGAGTGTCCTGTGAATGATAATAAACTGCAGTTGGTGGTGAGGCTCCCATTCTTGAGGTCTGGGGAGTTTGGAATGTTCAGTCATTACCATGACTCACATGTCAACTCTGACCCTGAAAAGTTGGCCCAGTCAGCTGGGGTTGTAGAATACACCAACTTCATCTCTATGGAAGGGTAAGACTCCCCTAATGAGTGTCCTGATATGACTCTAAACTATCTAATGGTGAGGCTTTCGTGATGCTGGAGCTTTGGGGAATGCTGAGTACACTTTCATTGCCATCGCTCCCTGGTCCACTCTTGCTCAGAGTGGTAGTACCTGATAGGGTTCGATCTATGGTTCAAATAAAACTGTTTGACATTTAAATTGTGAGCTTATGTGAAACTGAATCATTTGAAATAGAACTGTTTTTACATTTAACTGTGTGTAAACAAATAACAAGTGTTTAATTGAATTTTTAGTGATATAAAGGACTACTTGAAAACATTAGACTGTGAGCAAACAAATGATTAATAATAAATAGAATTATTTGTATTTGATAGAAATAAGTGAAACTTGTTAACTGTGTGAAAAAGAATGAGCTCAGACTTGTTTAAAAATGTTATCTACAAAATGTGTTTAGAAATCATATACATAATATCCATGTATAAAAAAGATTTGGCATTAAATAACCTACAGTGGTTGATATGCCATAAAACCAAACCAAACCAAGAGTGGTTGTACATATTAAGGTTCCATCTATGGGTCAAATAGATTTGTTTGAAAATTATTACAATTAGATAGAAATACTTTAAACCATATAACTGTGAATTATTTGTTTTAAGAATAGTTACTTGAATCTACAATTGCTTATTCAGGATCATCAATATTATTAGTAATTTGAAACCATATCATTGTGTAAGGAATATTAGTATTAGATAGAAATACTTGAAACCATATGATTGTGTGCAAACAAATTATTATTAAGCAGGGAAGTTGCCATGGCATGATGGCTAATGTCCTCGACTGTGACATGGCAGTAACCTAGTTTGAACTCCTTTCACACTATTACATTCAGTTTGGGACGAATACCTTTGGGAAAGGTATGGACACCCTTATTTCCACACCTACTGTTACGGGTTAAATAGTATCACTACTGTTCTTTAACAAGAAGTGCTTTGGTATCAAATAACCCATAAAAGTTGATATGGCATTAAAGAAACCAAGAAGAAGATTATTAAAAATATTATTTGAAATAGTTACTTAAAGCCATGTGATTGTGTATAAATTACGAATATTAGATAGGCATATTTTAAACAATACAAGTAAGTAAAGTACAGTTGGCAACCATAGTTGAAGGTGACTGGAAGGCTCCCTTTTCAATAGCTACTACACCAAGGTGTAAGGGAGGGCGCTACTCCTTTCCCAGGATTGCTCAACTTTACCCTTGATATGTACCTTATATTGCTGAGTGTTTAGTAAGGAGGTATCAAGTACCATTATTAATGTCTTTTTTATCATGCAACCTGGAATTGAGCCCAGGTCTCCTGGACCATTGGCGAACACTCTATCCACTAGGCCAATGAGCCAGTTACTTTTTAAACAATACAAATCGTTTGTATTAAGAACAGTTACCTTAAGCAAGTTAAGTGAAATAGAAATAATTGGAACCATATTAAAAAAAAAAAAAAAAGGTGCCCGTGATGTAATGGTTATCATCGTAGGAAATGGACACGGCGACACGAGTTCAAATCCTGGACGAGACTGATTACATTTCACATAGCACTAATACCCTTGGGAGAGGTATGAATCCAATTATTCTTCCTCCAGCTATGGGTAAATAGTAGGCCAGACTAGATTCGTCAGCCTTGGTGAGGACTAGTCTAGGAGAAGGAAAACTCTGAATTCAAAACCTGTTAAACTCCACTTAAAAATTGACCTTGTGTCATATCCTGCCCGAGCAAAGGGGTTGGTAAATATAATATTAAAAAAAAAAAAAAAGTAAAGTTGGTGACTGTAGTTGAGGGTGACCAGAAGGCTCGCTTTTCAATAGCTACTACGCTGAGGTGTAGGAGAGGATATTTCTCCTTTCCCTGAATTGCTCTTCTTTACCCTTGATATGTACCTTATAATGCTGAGTGTTAAGGAAGGATGCATCAAGTACCATTTTTAAAGTCTTTGGTATGATGCAAACTGGGATTGAACCAGGTCTTCTGGACAATTGGCGAACACTCTACCCACTAGGCTGATGAGCGGTCTATGATTGTATATAAATTATGAGTATTAAATACGAATACTTGAAACAGTACAATTAATTGTGAGTTGATTATTTGAATCAGATAAGAATAGTTGAAATTATATTCAAAGGTAGCTCAAAAAGTTCTTTGCCCAGTCGGCTGGGGCTGTAGAATACACTGACTGCACCTCTGCAGAGGGGTAAGACCCCCCTAACGAGTGTCCTGGATATGACACTAAACAATCTGATGGTGAGGTTCCAGCAGTGCTGAAGCTTTGGGGAATGTGGAGTACCTCTTCATTGCCATAGCTCCACTCTGGCCCCGGAGTGGTAGCACCTGATAGGGCCCTATCTATGGGTTAAATAGAACTAACAGCATACTTATGCTAAAATGAATTGAGTAAACGAATAGCTTGAAATAGAAACGTTTTTGACAATTAAACCGTACTTACACTTAAACTGCGTGCTTATGCTTAACTGAATTTTTTCTAATAGAACTGTTTTTTGACATTAAAACTGTATTTACACTTCACTGAATTATTACATATAACTGCTTGAATAGTTTGAAATGGAAATGTTTTTGACTATTAAACTGTGTACTTATGCTAAACTGAACTGTTTTCAATAGAACAGATTATTTACATAAAAATGGATTTGACGTTAAATAACCTACAAAGGTTGATGTGCCATAAAACCCAACAAACCAAACCGAAAAGTTCTAAGCCTCATTAAAGAAGAAAAGTGTTGGTGAGGATTTTTGTAGGAGCAGCACACTATCACTTTTTTATGAAACTAGAAGAATCTGAATTGGTTTTTCTAGATTGTGTGTTACTCAAGAAAAATGTTCAGTTATGGCTGTTGTTTCTTGGTGAGGCTTAGAATTTATTCGAATGACCTCCATAACTGTTTATAAAATGATTATAAACAAAAGTTCTATGCAACATTGAAATTATCGTTCTGATTTTAATCAAAGATTCAGAAATGAATCAAATTTTGACATTAAATAACCCATAAGGAGTTGATGTGCCATTAAACCAATAAACCAAAGAAAACAAAGTGGGTAAGTACTGTGTGATGGATACCCTTTTAAATTGTTGGGTGGGGGTCAGTAAGTCATTGAAGATAAGAAAGAGATCCCAAGTTAAAAAAAAATATTCTGAACTGGATCTCTCAGTATAATTCAAAAACCTTTCCTGCCATGAAAATCAATTTCTGAAAATTTAGGCTGAAATTGGGCAAAAAATGCCAGATCCTTCATGGTATAGAAAGATCATGATCAATTGATTAATTGAAACAGCATGTCAATCCTTCTAGGATTATTTTATATCTAGAGGTTAGGGAATCTTGTTCATGGTACATTCATGTTTGTTTTTGTGTAGTTGTTTCTAAAGAATAAAAAAGATTTTTTTCCCCCGTTGGCTGGGGTTGTAGAATACACCCACTGCTTGTCTGCAGAGGGGTAACACCCCACCCTACGAGTGTCCTGTATGGGACATTAAACAATCTGATGGTGAGATTCCAGTAATGCTGGAGCTTTGGGGAATGTAGAGTACCTCTTCATTGCCATCGCTCCCAGGTCCACTGTGGCCTGGAGTAGTAGCACCTGATTAGGGTCCTATCTATAGGTTAAATAGAACTTAACTGTGGTTGCCTAGTCGGCCGGGGCTGTAGAATATACCAACTGCAGCTCTGCAGAGGGGTAAAATCCCCCCATCCAACGAGTGTCCTAGATATGACACTAAGCAATCTGCTGGTGAGGTTCCAGTAATCCTGGAGCTTTGGGGAATGCAGAGTACCCCTTCATTGCCATTGCTCCCAGGTCTACTCTGGCCCAGAATGGTAGCATCTGATAGGGCCCTATTTATGGGTTAAATAGAACTAATTGCCTACTTATGCTAAACTGAATTGTTTGAGTTAGAACTGTTTGACCAAACTGAACAGCTTAAAATAGAAATGATTTTGACAATTAAACTGCGTATTTATGCTAAACTGTATTGTTAGAAATGGAACTGTTTTTGACATTTAACTGCGTAAGCAAAATCTCTACTTATACTAAACTGAATTGACTGAATTAGAACTGATAAGCTTGAAATAGGAATGTTTTTGAGTTTTAAACTGTGTATTCATGCTAAATTGAATTGTTTGAAATAGAACTGATCATTTGTATAAAAATGGATTTAAATATAACCAAACTGTGTACTTGTGCTGAATTGATTTGTTTGTATTAGAAGTATTTGACTAAACTGAATAGCTTGAAATAGAAATATTTTTGACAATTAAACTGTGTACTTATGCTAAACTGAACTGCTTGAAATAGAACTGTTTTGACATTGAAACTGTGTACTTATGCTGAACTGATTTCTTTGAATTAGAACTGTTTGACTAAACTTTGGGAATACGGAGCACCCTGTCATTGCCATCGCTCCCAGGTCTACTCTAGTCTGGAGTGGTAGCACCTGATCTATTGGTTAAATAGAACTAATGGCATACTTATGCTAAACTGAATTGTTTGATTAAACTGAATAGCTTGAAATAGAAATGTTTTTGACAAACTGTACTTATCTTTAAATTGCATGCTTATGCTAAACTGAATTATTTCAAATTGAACTGTTTTTTGACATTGAAACTGTATGTACACTAAACTCAATTATTATATATAACTGCTTGAATAGTTTGAAATAGAATCATTTGCATAAAAATGGATTTGGTGTTGAATAACCTACAAAGGTTTGATATGCCATAAAACCCAACCAACCAAATAATTTTTTAAAATATTCATTTGACCCATTGATGTGGCCCTAACATGTTCTGCCATTCTTGGTCAGAGTAGACTTAAGAGTAATGACAATGAAGGGGTACTCCATGTTCTCCAGATTTCTGAAACTTGAGTCTGACCACATGATGCAGTTTAGTATCATACCTAGGGCCCCCCCTTTTTAGAGTGGGGTCTTACCCACCTCCCAGCAAGGGATATGGGCATCAGATAATAAGCCCCTGACTGGATAGATTGATGGATCGTCATTTGGTAAATTATAATTGAATACCATTTTACTTTGATTACAAGCCGTTTCAGTTGATCTCTGTGTTGACTGGTTTTACTCTAAATTCTATGAAAATTCTTTTGAAAACTGTTTATGAAAAGCATTTTCTTGTCAAGAAAGACCTTTTCGCAAACAGTTCATATGTTATTTTACACTAAAACCCAAAGAAATTTTCCAACCACCATGAAGTATTTTCAACAGCGTATACGAAAATTAACTTATTTACAATGTCTAGTAAATAGAAATTCAGTGTTTTGCTTTTTCTTATTTTCATTTGATGTTTCATCAAGGATTCAATTGAGGATTACCAAGTGGTACTGTTCCACAGGTTGTCAGATTGGCGCAATTGTTTTCCACAGGTCTGACTTGATCCATAGGATAGTAATCCTTGGGATTTACAGCGAGAATTAATGTTGAATTTATTGTGGGATTAAGGATATATGAACGTGTATATTCAGGATCAGTAAGTAAGGGGTTAATAAGTCTACTGGATAAAGAGCAACAAAAGTTCTTTGCCGTAGAATTATAAATTGTTCTTTGCTACAAATTGATGAAGATTGGAGAATTGCCTGTCAAATTACTTAGCTAATATTAACATGACTAAAATATCTCAAGTTCCCTTGACAGAGTTCTAAATTTGGTATCTTTATATCAACTTGTCTTTAAATTTACAAATTCATTGCTTTTGCATTCTTGGTGTTGACTGTGTCATTTTTTTTTTTTTTTTTGATTCTGTGCAAACAGTTCTAGGGAAATGCTAACAAAATAATCTGGCTGTCTCTGCACAGAGAGGGATGGAGGGTAAGGTAAAGAAGAAGCAAGTGGCAGATGATTTGTGGATAAAATGGTCTCTACTGTTTCTTGACAGGAACCATTTTTGGATGAGATCTGATTGTGGTGATTACTGATCCACAAAGGAACAGATGAAGAATTTAGAGTTATTGATTGGCACTTCTGGCAAAAGAAATCGAATTTTAGATTCATGAATAAAATTACGTCAAGATACATTTGTCTGTCTGTTTGTATTCGTGTGTTCATACCTATCAATCCAAGTCTGTGTGCATATATATATATATATATATATAATATCTCTGTATCAAACTATTACATTCTCCTCTCATGTCTCAATCTCTCCAAGTCTGTTCATATCCATCAATTGATTTCATTGTGTTCATGTCCATCATTCTATCACACTTTGTTTTCATCTAACAGTCTGACTCATTCTAGTCTGGTCTAACAGTTAGTTCAATGTGTCTTATCAATTTCCAGTGTTCATCATTTACAGACAAACTGTCCCAAGAAAAATTTCAAATACCAATGTAGTATTTAATAGTAATTGTAAGTTTGTTTTTCCACTATGCAGTCTGCTATATATTTCTGATCAGAAATTGTTTTTGGCTTATACTAATAAAATAATCTTATGGAAATTTTAAATAGTATATTTGACTGTTACTGAAGGACAAATGTGTATAAGAATGGCCAAAGTCCGACCATATTTTTTTGCTTTGGTAGAGGCACGAGCGTAGCACGTTGCGATCAAGGAGGCATGCTGGGGTTTCTTTCGGAGCCGATATCATGCATATAACCCGAAATCGGCAATGAAGACAGTGCATCACTGAAGACCTACCTTGATGCATCTAGGATGTATGAGTGAAATGACATTAGGCTTTTTTTTATCATTCACAATATAGGTGTAGTGAAAATTGGGATGAAAATGTCTACTCACCTCAGTGCAAACGCTCCGCGTGCAAGATATATTTTTCTTGATAGGAAAAAACATGGCTGCCCTGAGTGAGGTTGTATTGCAAATGGTCACGTATTTTCAAGCCAGCAGTCACGTAAAACCACGGAGAGTGAAGACGCACATGCAAATGAGGGCAGGCAGAAAAGAACATAAAAACAACAAACGTCATCACTCGGGGTCTTTGGCATTTTTTGCGTCAAACACGAATTGATTAGAGGAGAAGCAGCGATCAGTGTCAAGAGACGGGGAGGATAATTGTCAAATACAAAAGGAGGTTTTTAGTCAGACATCGCAGTTAATTTTGTCATTGCAAGAAGTGAGAATAGCTCTACCAGGCAAAGTAGGTTGTAGTTATTATCATTTGCTACTCATTGTGGACTGCTATACTAAAAATGTTTCAGCTGCTATACTCTCTGGCCTTCTTCAGGGCCTTTGCTTGTACTCAATAACCTTCTCAGAATTCTAAACTAACTGTCAACCCCTTGATTCAAATACAGATTTACTATATTTCAATCAATGGGTTGATTCAAATATAGATTTACTATATTTGAATCAAGGGGTTGACTGATCTCATTCCTCTATCCATGCCTTGCACATACCCTGCATTTTCCATTTTTGCCTTTTTCAAAGGTATTGAAACCAGGACCAATGATTAAACTCACAATCTCCTGGTTTTAGTCTGCTGGGATATATTACTACTTGATGTTAGTTCAATCTCTAGTCTCTGTTTCAATAGCTGTGAAAAGGATTAAAAAATGGCTGATTCATAATATCCCTAAGTCGTGGGTGGAGGAATGAGAAGTCTATCTCTGTGATTCAAATAAAGTGTTAACTTTAAGAATTCCCAGGAGGTTAGTGAGTATGACAAATGCCACTTGATGAACGCTTGAGTGTATAGTGATCAAGATGTTGTGAGTATAGGAACTTAGTGTATATAGAGAATAACAAACATTTCATCACAGAAATATAGACAGATTGGTTATAGTCTTTGATAATCGAGTGAAACTTCTCCTTAATCTTGATTATTCTGACGTCTAAATGAAGCTCATAATTCCAGATCGCTAAACATTAACTACTATGGTCTATAGTTGAAAATATAGTGTCTTCCCATAATCAAGTTATTGTTATTGTGTAAAAAGGAAAAAAAAAAGATCCCTCGACAAGCAAACAGAGCAAAACCAAATAAGATTTGATAGAAAAGAACTGGCTGTTAAAGAATATAAAATTCAGAGACACAATTAGCCCATTTTATGACTGTCCACCTACAAGAGTTGAGAAGGCAGCATCTAACAAAATCATGTTTACTTTTATAGAACTAACTATAAAAGCAATGAACCTAGAAATAGAAGTGAAATGACGTCCACTCATTCAACATCCTGGTCTTTGGAAATTTTTAATTTGAGACTGGATGGTTTTAAAGACAGGGATATGAGTTCAATCTCTACATTTATCTACTTCCTCTTTCTTTAATTGATAAATTCAAAAGTATAGGGATGTCTCCATGGTGTAGTGGCTAACCTGCTGGACTGCAATCTTGTATAAAGTGAGTTCAAACTCCAGTCAAGCTATTATGTTTATATATATATATAAATATATAAATTTATGTTTGATAAACTTGGTAAATATTCATATACCAACTGACCTATTTAAAATTATTTTTTTATTTATGCATTATGCACTACTGGATTAGAAACAATAAAGATAAAGATACTACCCTTAATGTCAGAACTGGTTGAGGAGAAAGAAAACTCAGAATTTAACCCCCCTACCAGTGTGATCATTTAACTTGTTGCTGTAAAATGACAAAACCAAAAGCAGGAGTCCTTAGAGCAGTCTAGCAGTGTGTACAACCTTGTTCTGCCAACTGTGATGGTGACATCCTGCATCATGGGCAACTGCTGTTCTTCTTTACCACCTTTCCCAGGCCAGGTATCAAAATCTTGACGCAGATCCATGAGGTCTCCTAAGACTGATGCATGCCATGAATAAGGATTTCAAATATAGCTTAACACTAATAATTTGATGAAAACCATATGTTCTATGAGAAAACAGATGCAAACCAAGTGCCATACTGCCCTGTTTGCAGGGTTTAAAATACACAAACTATATCTTCCCACCCCCCAGTGAGGTCACCTCCAAGTTGAGGTGAGTAAGTTTCACAGTTGTTTTGTGAGACTAGCTGGTGATGGGAGTGATAGTGGGAGTTCCTTGGTTAAGTTTAGTATGGCGAGCATATCACTCGTAGTTCTGATGCCCAGCGCCTTAAGCATTGCATGGTTCAGCATATGCAAGCTGTCTCTTGTAATCTCCTTGCTAGAAAATGTCAGTGCATAAGTCTTGGCAGAGGCAACAGATATGCCCGCCTCAATAAAGGTACTTTCCCATCCAGTCAGATCGGATCCTGTTTGCTGCGCCATATTGAGCAAGTCAGTGTACTGTTGTGTTGAGTAACAACAATGGCTTACTAGCCAGTTACAACTGGCTATAACATAAAGCAATCAGTATTTATAGTACACCGGAATATCCCATTCCTGCATCTAGGTGATCCCATTCCTCGACTCCTGATTGGCCACTAGTTTCATCATGGATATGTTGATAGATAAATGTTCACCATTCTGCATGCAATGCTAGGCTAGGACCAATGAGGGATTGATATGCCATGAGATAAACCAGACCTTTAAATAGCTATGATTACAATCAAACATTCAGAAATGAATTAAATTTTGACTTTAAATAGTGTATGAGGAGTTGATGTACCTTTAAAAAAATAGACCAAACTAAACCAAGTGCCATAGGTTGAAATTGATCACTGATTCTTTGGGTTTAATTCATTAAATCATTCTATTTGTACCTGAAACTTTTTAAAAATTTTATTTATTCATGTTACTAAAAAATGCTTGGAGCTGTGAGTTTTTGTTGTAAAAATATATATTGGAAAAAAATTTAATAGACAGAAGGAAATGTCATAATTTATTTTTAAAAAAAAATATTGTATAAAATAAGAGACTGAAAATAAGACATTTTTGTGAAAAGAAATTATTGATTTTGTAGGGGTTGTGTTGTTTTTTGTCTTTAAAAAAATTTTTTTTTTCAAATTTTATTTTTAGGGAACTCTGTTTTCTGGTTTGCATGTCTTCAAGGAGATGGAAGCATCTCTGTTAGAATATACTCTCTATAATACAGACCTAATTAATGTATTTGTTAAGTCATCCTGTTATGTGGGTGTGACTGGAAAAATACTTTGTGAATTCCACTTGTCTTATAGAGAAAAAGCAGATACATCCATTGCAAAACAGAAAAGATATTTTTTTCTCTTCTGAATTTAATCAAGGTAAATACGTGTATCTGAGATGTTTCAGTTTTCTTCATATCATTTCTTTGCTACCATTGTGTTTGTGTACCTGCATATGTCTACATCATATCTGCTGTTGATGACTTTTTTAACCAATGGGATCCAAACACTGCAGCACCAATGATTGAAGTGTGTTGACTGCAAGGGAGACTATGTTGAAAAATAAACCTCATTTGGTTACATTCCATGATGATATTGCCCAGTCAGCTCGGGCTGTAGAATACACTGACTGCACCTCTGCAGAGGGGTAAGGACCCCCCCCAATGAGTGTCCTGGATATGACACTAAAAAGTCTGATGGTGAGGTCCCAGCAGTGCTGGGGCCTTGGGCAATATGGAGCACCCCTTCATTACCATTGCTCCCAGGTCCACTCTAGTCTGGAGTGGTAGCACCTGAGAGGGCCCTATCTATTGGTTAAATAGAACTAATGGTATACTTATGCTAAACTGAATTGTTTGATTAAACTGAATAGCTTGAAATAGAAATGTTTTTGATAATTGAACCGTACTTACCTTTAAACTGCATGCTTATGCTAAACTGAATTATTTCAAATTGAACTGTTTTTTGACATTGAAACTGTATGTACACTAAACTCAATTGTTATATAAAACTGCTTGAATAGTTTGAAATGGAAATGTTTTTGACAATTAAACTGTGTACTCATGCTAAATTGAATTGTTTTAAATAGAACTGATTATTTACATAAAAATGGATTTGGTGTTAAATAACCTACAAAGGTTGGTATGCCATAAAACCCAACAAACCAAACCAAACCATAATAATATCTTGGTTAACCTATGAACTTTTCAGCTGACCCTTGTGAATATGTATCTTTATGTGTATATACCATATACGTTCACTTACAGGTTGAATTTTGAAGACTTAATTTTTGGGCAAAATGTTGGCATTGACCCTAACATGGATAATAATTCTATAAGCTTGAAATTCAATGACAATAGTCAACCAAAATGCTCTGGTTGACTTATTCAGTTTCCTGTACTTGTCTGAATACATCTCACTATTTTTGCCACACTTCCTCAATGTACTGACTGTATCCTCTGCAGAAGGGTCGGACCCCCCCCCGACCACTAAAAAGGAGTGTCTAAAATATGACACTAAACTGCATTCAGTGATGTGATTCAAAAACAAGAGTCTTTCTATCTTAGCTGTAAAACGTTAGACTGTTAACACCTCCCCCGGCAAAATGACTTTTGAATGACTGACCAAATTTGTGTGTCTTAAGTAGTGCCTGCTACAGTCCCAAGCCTGCCTCTGATTGGCTGAAACAGTCTTATTCAAATTAAACCAACCTACAATTTGTTATGAGAAGGTCTCAGGTTCAATTCCTGATAATTCCTGACAGGCTAAAAAGACGCATCTGTTACAAGTGATGAGGCTCCGCTTCTGGAGATCTGAAGAGTGTGGATTATCCCTTCATTCCCTGTAATGTAATTGAACAACTCAAAGAAAACTGAAATTGACAAAATGAATTAGAAAAAGCAAGCAGTTTCTGAACGGTCTGACCAAAGCACTCATTGTAGTTCAGCTTGTCATGGGTGAATGGGTGTGGTAATTAAAAATGACTACGAAAAAAACTGGGAGTTCCAAATCTTCTGTGCAGGTGTAGAACAACCAGAAATGAGTGTGTTTCTGACCCTGACATGACAGGGGAAGTAAAGGGATGACCCATTTTTGAAAGGGAGAATTGAAGTGACTGGGAAGTTGGGTCTACATTTTATCTCAAGAGGAACTACAACCTTTTAATAGAAAATATCAACCAGTCTTTCTCTCTCTTATCAAGCAACTCACAATAGCGAGCCAGCTATGAACACCTAAAGAAAAATACTAAAATGTTTTTCTATATCAACCTTTATGTTTTCCGATATATGTCTGAGTGACTACATGGCATATATTGTCCCTGCTAGCTACTTATGCCTATGCCGAAGCTACACTCATACCACTCTCTAATTAGATTAGTAGCACCTGTTAGAGTCCCATCTATGGACCAACCAAATAGATCTGTGGAAGAATTATTTGTATTTGATAGCCTAACAGTAGACATTCACACTCACCTGATTCAAAATGTCCAGTGCATGACGTTCAAGGCTGCCATTTGTAAGAGATCCAGACCACATGCTTGGTATTGATAATTAGTTTGCATGTGAGATGTTGGGAATGTAAATTCAGGCACCTGGATGGAGGGTGACTGTCCACCTTTAAGGTAGGCAATCATCCTCCATCCAGGTGCCTGAGGACTGGGTGAAAAAGTCATTCGCCGGTTATTCTTTTGGAACGTAGCGCAGATTGATCCTGGTTATAAAAGTGGACAGAGGGAAAGTCTATGATAGCTGAGAGGCCAGTGTGATGGGGTGAAGATCTATGATAGCAAGAGACATGACGACACGGAGATCTATGATAACAGAGAGGCAAGTGTGATAGAACTAAACACTACAGATAAGATCGTGTACAAAACAAAATCATTTTAGGAAACAAGTACTCAAAAAATGTTGATGTGAACATTCAGTGAATCCTATTCATTAAATTAGATTAACCCTAAACAAGTTGACATCACGTTAAAAACAATTAGGAAAATCTTAAAACTTTCTTATTGACATCATGATATAGATAGCAAATAGTTTTGAAGTGTTTGCTCATTTCAAATGATTATAAACTACGTTGGTACATTGGGTCTTAAAATGTTGTTATTTCAACTCAAATATGAAGCCAGTCCAGTCGACTGGAGCTGTAAAATACACCGACTGCATCTCTGCAGAGGAGTAAGATCCCACCAACGAGTGACCAAGATATAACATTTAACGATCTGATGGCAAGGCTCTAGTAATGCTGTAGATTTGGGAAATGTGGAGTAGCCCTTTATTGCCATTGCTCCCAGGTCCACTCTGGCTCGAAGTGGTAGGACCTGATAGGGTCCTATTTATGGGTTAAATAGAACGATTTGACATTTAAACTGTTCAAACATATGACTTAAGCTAAATTGAATCATTTGAAATAGAACTGTTTGATAATTTAACTGCATGTAAACTAATGACTGATGTTTAAATGAACTTTTAGTTCTTCATTGCAATACTTGGAACTATTTAACTTTGTTGACTTATTTTTACAAATCATGCCTATCTAATATATATGAATAAACTGGATTTGGCATTAAATAATCAAGAATGGTTGATATGCAATCAAACCCAACCAAACCAAATTATATATATCTAATGTATATGTATAAAAAGGACTTGGTTTTAAATAACCTACAATGGTTGATATGCCATTAAACCCAATCAAACCAAATTATATATATCTAATATATATATAAAAAGGATTTGGTATTAAATAACCTACAATGGTTGATATATTGTAAAACCGAACTTAACCATCAAATATCAAGCAGTCACAACTTTTAAATGATTTTGATGATACATTATTATACTATATATATAATGTGAGATCACAATAGTTAAACTGACTTTGGCATAAGATAACTCTACAAGCATTGAAATGCTGCTATACAACAACCAAAATTTCCTTCTTCCCCAGACTTGATTCATTTGTTTATCACATATTCCAGAATTTATAAAACCTTGTTGACGAACTAATTTTGAAAACAGCCTTCTCTATTCGTTTCAGTCAAACTGAAAGACTTTTATGAAAAATGGTATTAGGAAACTTGTGAGTTGTTGTTCAGTGATGGCAACCGTCTGGTCATCAAGTAAATATCTTTAAGGGAAAAAAAGTGAAAATGAAAGAGACAAATCACTTTAGATACAGAAACTTTGTTCATCATTTCTTATGCATATTTGGTTCAGTTTAACATTTTTTTCCTTATCTACTCTCAACACAAAACCCTTTTCTCTCTCATTTCATTCATTTTAAATCATCTTATTCAAGATTGATTTGGCTTTTGATTTCTCTTGTCATTAATGGCTTTAGAGATAAGACTTAGATTAATTTTATCATCTTAGCTTCTGTTCATAGCTGCTGAAAATGAACTTAGCATGTTTGTCACAGTTATAAATGGTAAAAATTCATATTTAGCCCTTATAGTAGTTGGTGTTTTTTTGTTTTTTGTTTAATGACATATCAATGTTTGTGGGTTATGTAATGTCAAAGCAATCTTTGTCGAACAGTAGATGTACTATTTTAACCAATAACTGCAGGTATAAGAGAGTTTATGCCTTTCCCCAGGATCCTTAGTTTGAAAGTGAATGTAATAGCCTTAGCTGAGTTGAAACTTGCTTACTACAATGTCATGTCACAGTCCAGCTCTTTAACCACTCCCCCATGAGACTACTTCCCGTTTGTAGCCCTTATGGGCTGTATGATATTGAAAGTACTGCTTATAAATATTTGAAAAAGCAGTAAATCCCTTTTTTATGGCATAGAATCGAAGAGCCTTTGAGATTTTTGAGCAGTGTTTGGGGATGGAGTGATCCAAATTAATTTATGACGTGGGCAATTTTTTCAAATAGCACAGAGTTCACCTTTCCAATCAAATTGATCAATTTTTAAACAGGATTTTAGGATAGAAAAAAACCTGTCCTTTCTTTTAATGAATTCTACTTAAAAAAAAAATTTAAAAAAAATTCAAATTTAGCTGTTAGCACAACCTTCTTTATTGACCACTATGCCTGGAACCCTTTTTTTTTTTTTTACTGGACTGTCCGAGAGTTTCCATTTCACCAACTGTCTTTTCGGCTCAGGCTCATTTTGGCAAATCCAAATCTTATTTATAAAAATTTTTTGGCTAAAACATGCTTCTCAGTACACATCACATATTCTTGTGTAAATTTCATATAGTTTGCATTTCTCAGCCACCAAAAATTTGATGACAGACCTCTGTTCAAGTCTGAAGCACTCTGTTTCATTTACCACCATTTTGAATAACCTCAAGAGATTAAAATAATTTTTGCTATAAACTAATTCTAATCAATGCAGAGTTTAGATTTGCTGAAAAGAATTCTGGGTGGGGAGGGAAATTTTTTTATCAGTAAGAGTTTTCAGACTGTTGTTTTCCTCTTTATTGTTTTTTTCACATTTCAGCCGCTGTATCCTCCGGCCTTCCTCAGGTGTCCCCTGTTTAAAGTCAAACTTTAAAAATAATTTCCCAGGTTGAATCATTTCTATGCCCAGATAAACAAGGACACCTGGGGAAGGCCGGAGGATAGAGCGGCCGAAATGTTGTGAAAAAAACAATAAAGACAAAGACAATTGTCCGAAAACTCTTACTGATTAAAATCATCAAGCTTTGTCTCAGAAATTTAGACAACTAAAAAAAAAAGTGGCTTTTTTCTCAGAAATTTCCCATATATATATATATATATATAGTAAAGTTGGTTACCTTAGTCAAGGGTGATCCGAAGGCTTCCTTTTCAATAGCTACTACACCAAGGTTTAGGTGACGGTGCTACTCCATTCCCTGGATTGCTCCACTTTACCTTTGATCATTACCTTATAATGCTGAGTGTTAAGCAAGGCGGCATCTTCCAGACATTGTCATGATGGTTAGAATGTTCACCAATGGCCCGGGAGACCTGGGTTCAATCCCAGGTCGAGTCATAACAAAGACTCAAAAAATGGTACTTGATGCCTTCTTGCTTAACACAGCATTATAAGGTATGGATCAAGGGTGGTGGAGCAATACAGAGAAAGAAGTAATGCCCTTTCCTTCACCTTGGTGTAGTAGCTATTGAAAAGAGAGCTTTTGGGTTGCCCTCAACTACGGTTGCCAACTTTACTTACTTTTTATATGGACCCCCACACATGGCCGTGCAAAAGCAGGATGACCAGCACGAACATACATTCAGCAACTATGTGAGGATACGAGATGTTGTCCAGAAGACCTGCCTGAGGCGATGAACGATAGGGAAAAGTGGCGAGAGAGGGTCAGGGATATCCGTGCTACCAGCACGACATGATGATGATGATACATATATATATATATATATATATATATATATATATACACACACACATTCGTGATTGGCTGGGACTATAGAAAACACTGACTGCATCTTTGCCGAGGGGTAAGACCATCTCCCTATTAGTGTTCTGGATATGATACTAAACCATTTGATAGTAAGGCTCCAGTCCTGGTGCTTTGGGGAATGCAGAGTACTCCTTCATTGCCATTACTCACAGGTCCACACTAACCCAGAGTGGTAGCTTCCGGTAGTGTTCTTTCTATGGGTAAAATAAAACTGACCATTTTAACTGTGTGCAAATAAATGACTTATATTAAATTGAATTGTTTGAAATAGAACTGTTTGACCTTTTAATTCTGTGTAAACAAATGACTGATGTTAAACTGAATTGTTCGTGATACATAACAATACTTGGAACCATTTGACTGTGCGTAAATGAATGAATAGTGATGAAAAGAATAATTAGTTTTAAATATCAATATTTGTAACCACTTTCTTGTTTGCAATTAATTAATATTAAATAGAAATATTGGTGCTAGATCGCATTAATTGAAACCATTTAACTGTGTAGAAACAATTGCAATACCAGTGTACAAACAAATTAGTTCTAACTCAGTTAAAAATGAAATTACCTACAAACTGTCCACTTAAAAATCATATATGTATATCCATTTAAATGTCAGTGAACAAATGACTGATGTCAAATTGTTACTGCTACATAGCAATACTTGAAACCATTTAACTGAGTACAGAATAATGATTAATAGCAAATAGTATTAATTGTGTTTGATAGTTAAATGACTACAAGCATTTCCATGTGGAAAAAAAATGAGCTCAAGCTCATTTAAAACTGTTATCTACAAAATGTGTTTACAAATCATATATATTTAGGATATATGTATAAATAAACAGGATTTGGTATTGAATAACGTAGAAGTGTTGATATGCCATAAAACCCAACCAAATCACGCACATATATGTAGTTTAGTTTAGGGTTTTTACTTGCTCACTTGGTGAGTTAATGAAGGACCAAATGTTGCAGTATTTTTAAATCGTGCTCAATGTCTATGACAGAGCTTTTATACAGGTAGAAATATATATATTACAATGCACCTTTCAGACACAAGTTCAATAGCTCAGCATTTAAAAAAACATTCATGCCCAACGGCACAGCTACGGAAAATTCTCACCAACAACACAACAATATTAGAACATCAAAATAATAAACAAAAACTTCAGATTCTCGAAGCATTACATATCATAAACCTGCAGCCAACACTTAATAGAATTAATTTTCAAACCAGTGCTAATGTACTTAAATGTCTTTAGCTACTGGCACTAAATATAGAATCACATTCAAAAACAAACGCCAAAACCTTCAACGGCAAAGACGCCCTTACACAGTTGTAATATGCTAAAACAAAAGTTACATCACTTTTGTAGTAGATCCTCCCCTGATGATGGCCCAAAGTCGGGCAGAAAGTACTAGGGATACATGCAACTATGGACAATACATAAATCAATTCCCCCAGAATACAATAAAAGTAATACGGGAATTCGAACGGATCCAAAAGAAAATATGTAGACATAAAATGTCTATTATGTTTAATGAAATTTGCATTAAATATATATATGTATATATATATAAAATATAAAAAAAATAAACAAAGATATACAGGGTGGAATGATAAAATTGTCGTCCAAAAGAAAACAACACTACAGCTTTATTTTAAAACTTTTATTGAAAAAGAATCAATTCAGGTAACTTGATTATATAGTAGAGCTGACATCTATTCAATGTAGCCACCTTCAGCCTCAATCACCGCCTCAATACGGATCCGAAACTGAGAGCATGCCTTTTCCACAAGTGCTGGCAGGAGCTCAGCGAATACTTGGCGGATGGCAGTGATCAGGCTGGCTTTGGTGTTGTGGGAGGTCATGTTGGTGATGATCTCAAACATCTGACCAAACGAAGTAGTCCTGGTCGGGGGAGGAGGGGATCCAGTGAGGGAAGAGTACAAAGTTGTAGCACTCCTTCTTAAGCCTAGCCCGGGGCTCTTTGGACTTGTGAGCTGGTGTCGAGTCCTGCTGTCACACCCAGGGTCTGCTGCTGGCCACCTGATTGCACCAGGGGATCACCACACTCTTCAGCACATCCAGGTACACTTTGGTATTGACTTTCAAGCCGACTTCAAAGATGTGAGGTGGCATGATGTGGCCCTCACTTGAAACCAGACCATAACCATAGCCAGAAACTTTGTTTTCATCACCCTGGGCACGTCCCTGTTATTCATGGCAATCCAGTGAGGGTGCTTGCAATGGTATTGTTGTCATTGAACCGTCTTGGTTTGCATTTTGAGGGTTCTGGCAATGGTCCTGTTGTCATAACTTGGATCGGTAGAGGGAATGAGTTGTACAGCGGTGCAGCTCCGATCTCCTTCGTTGAACATTGTGTCTCTTTCAGACATGATAGAAGGCTCCTATCGCTCTTGGGATTTGTACACAACTGGCCAGCTAATAGATGGTCTGCAACAAAAAAAGAAAACCGGTTTTCATTAAACAGAAATGGAATCATGTCGTCTTTTCTAGGGCGACAATTTTATCGTTCCGCTCTCTAAACATATAAAATATTTTAAAAAAATAAATAAACATATAAAATATAGATTAAGTAAACGTATAAACATATAAAAATTAAATAACACAAAAAACATATGACTATTAAATAACAACCCCAACGTTCCAACTGCCACTCAAACCCGCCATCTTGTTCCTTAATCAATTTCTTTAATTTTCCAATGACGACACTCTATCCCTCGGTTATAATCATCTTTGTACACAAACACACTATTATTTTGTTATGCACATACCACCTATGAAATCCACAGTATTTAATATTTACGCAATATTTCATTTATTTATTATTATTATAATAATATTTTTACAATAATAAAATTTATTACGCACGTAACTATTATTTAACATACTAACTATTATTTAGCCGCTTTATTATTTTGTTATGCACATACCACTGATGAGATCCATTGTATATAATATTTATGCAATATTTAATTTATTTATTATTATTATAATAATACAATTCCCTCCCCTCAACATCACACCAACATACTACAACACAATATCACTTTACTTCTATCCACTGTAATTCTAGTCTACCATAGCACAACCATTCATATACGTTTACAAATCAAATTTTTATTTATTATCCCCGACATGAAGTGATGATGTTTTGTTTCATAGCTATAGTCACCTAAAGAAATAATGGAACGAATTAATACACACTTGAATCCATTTCCGCTAAACCCAATGCTTTACGTTCCTGGCCTGACTTAACCTAAAAACGCACATCCACACGTAACTATAACACGTACACACCCACATACACTTACACCCACACACAAACAAAATCCTAACGGTTTTTGTCTGTATTTTCATGTATTTTCGATTTTCGATTCATTCCATCTTCTTAACTGCCTGATGATTGTTGTTTTACAAAAAAACTTCATGAAACCTAGGGTTGCAGAATATTTTCCATGGATTCAATATATAAATATCTAATATATATTTATTATCATTATGATATATATATATATATATATATATATATAATTGCAGATTATTTTTCAAGAAATCATATTCATATATATATATATATATATATATAGGATTTCTTGAAAAATTGTCTGCAATAAATGAATACCACTGGTATTATCTTGTCCATGGAATTTATGAGAATTATCGGCAGTTGAAAATTAAATGGATCACATTAACTCTAAAAGGTCAAGTAAATTTTTTCACTATTTGTGTTTACAATTATTAACTATGGAACATAAATTTCCAAACAAAATTTAACAAATGCAAAGAAGTTCACATCTCTGTATTATATCAATTTCTATTTGCATTATTGAATTATTCATATTGATCTCCTCTTTCGAGAATTAGGATGAAAAGCACAAAGAGGTTTTTAGTGGTGGGTTTTCTATAGAAACTAGTGTAAATTTTACCAGTTGGTGATATTCGCACTTTAAATATAAGGAGTGATAGGGACCCTGTGTTATCTGGATGTTCTATCTTAAACTGAATATGTCTATCTGTATTTTCGAAATTCTCATATATGGCAGTAGCTTCTTAACTGGATGGTATCAACATAAGTATGTTGTCTCTATATCTTGTGAAGAATATGCACGATGGGTAGATAGATGTTGCTCAGTGTGTTCTAGGTGGTCCAAATATGAAATGGCTAATATACCTGATATACTGGATCCCATGGGTAGTTCTGATATTTGTTTGTAGGTATTTCCATTGTAAGTGAAATAAGTATTGTCTACTATAATGGATAATAGTTGGCATATATTGTCACAAACTAACAGCAACAGATATAAGTTCTTGAAGATTATATGTTCTGATATGATATCGATTGCTGGCTGTGCAGGTACTGTCATGTAGAGGGAGATGACATCCAAGGTGAATTAGTAATTATCTAGCTCAAGTTATTCAGTATTTAGTTGTGTTAGTCTGTGGATTACTTCATCAGAATTTTTAACATGTCTTGAAAAAGCGGGAAGTAAAGGTTGCAATATTTGTGCAAGAAGCCATGATATTTTACAAAGAGGTCCATCTAAGCTGAATAATGATAAGTTTGATCTGGAGTGTTGTGTCAGTTTTATGTGTTTTGATGAGTAGATAAAAGACATATTCAGATTAAGATAGAACATCCAGATAACACTGGGTTCCTATCGCTCCTAGATTTTAAAATTCAAATATCACTAACTTATAAAATTTGCACTAGTTTTCAAAAAAAACCCACCACTAAAAATTTCTTAGTGCATTTCAAATCAGCACTTCCATTTTGTACCAAAACAAATTATATTAGAAATGAAATTAAACAAATTCACAATAGATGCAGTGAAGAGAAAGATAAAATTACAAACACCGCACACTTTAAAACACCCTCAGAAACAATCACATGACATTTAAATAATAAGAAATCACAGAAACAACATACAACCTCTAACACCTGTTTCCTGAAACTGCCATATTTAAGTGAAATTATCACCAAAGAAATACACAGGGTGTACATTTTTCTTAAAGTAGAGGAATTATATTGTGAATTAAATTACTATGACCAGAAATTCCTGCTTAAAAAAGAAAAATGTACACTATATCCTTGCTCTTGAGGTTATAATAATTATGCGGATGCGTATTTTCAGTCCTCCTGGGAAGATGAGGCCCTGGATGAAACCTTGTCCTCTGTAAAGAGTACGTATGTAACTTGCAAGACACATTCAGGTTAATTGGCTGTGCAGTTACCATGACTAGTTGATTTGGTGTTACTTGTGTGCGATGTGGGTTGATGGCTCAGTGGTAGATTTTAAGCTCTGCATTCTGTGGTCACTGGTTCGATCTCCAGTGGGGGAGATCATGGTATACACACTAGTAAGGTCAAAACAGCTGTCCAGTGTTTCCGTATGTTGTGCGCAAGTGTTCGCTGGATTTTCTGATTGTAGTAATTCAATTCACAAAATACACAGGGCTATTTACAAGGAAGGGCTATATATATAACTGGCCCACTTTGGACCCTCACTACCCTAATACCTTAAGAAGAAAAATAACAATCCTATCATAACATGCACTCTAGCCAACTGCCGAGTAACAGATCCAAAAATATGTCAAAAAACTTATGCGATTTATCATTTAATTTGTTTAAAATGCCATAAATTTTACATAGGTAGTAAAATCAGACTCCTCCACTTCAGAATTAATGAACACCTCAACACATGCGCATCCTCATTCCATAAACGTTCAATTAAATGCAAAAATAATAATTTGTGCATTAAAATAGAAGCAATAGTACGTAATGTTGGTAATCTCAGAATTTTGGAGGCTTTATTAATAGTTAAATTACACCCTCAGATCAATAGTAGGTTTTAATTAAATTCTGAATATATCATTAATTAACATGCAGATTTTAAATACATATTTAAGTTGAAAAAATAAATAAATAAAATAAAATGAAATTGATGAGGACAACTGAAGTCATGTCTATTCTGCATGGCTTTTAAACACCCCACATGGCACCATAGTTACAACACACCACTTAGCGTTCTAACACCCCACGTGACATCATCTTTACAACGTTCAAAAAAGTTTGAACATCCATCATCATGTTCATTTATAAAAAAAAGTCTCTGATGATGAAGTTTTACTTGGAAATTAATTAGACTCAAATAATTATTATTTCGCATTGTAATAGCCCTCTAAATTAATTCAATACAATAAAATAAAATAATTTATGCAATGCTTCAAGCAAAATACTTATATTGAGAGAGAGTTACATTTTCCATATGATATATCGGTATTTTTTTCAAAAGCCATATTCCTGGCTGATTTCATAGGTTTCAAATGCTTCATCTGAAAAATATTATTAGATGGATAGATAAAATACATCTTTGGAATATTTTGTTTTATCATATCCTTCATTTAAATACCATTGAGCAAGTCCTGGAGGCAGCACTCCATAAAGCAGCAGCTGTACAACCACTTACCACCCATCTTGAAAACTATCCAAGTTAGACAAACCAGACATGTTGGACACTGCTGGAGAAGTAGGGGCAAACTCATAAGCAACATGCTCCTGTGGACCCCTTCACATGGACAATCAAAGGCAGGACAAGCAGCCAGAACCTATATACAACAGCTCATTGCCGATACTGGATGTCGCCTTGAAGACCTTCCGGGAGTGATGATGACAGAAATGGATCGGGGGAGAGGTTCAGGAGATCTGTGCTTGCAGCGCGAAATGATGATGAGATTTATTTCCATTTTTCTTATATAGTGTGTGCAAAAATATCAAAAGATATTGAGGATTCAACTGTCAGTGATTTGAAACATAATTGTTGACCTTTGCCTTTGAAAATCTCTACCTCTGATATGTTATTTACCTTGCCTCCACTGGCAGTAGCTGCAGCTGATTCTGAATGCCTTTATATTTCTGACTGTTGTCTTCACCCAGATTTGCTCAATGTTTTTTCATATGATTTTTTATCATAAAAAGAGATAACTGCAAATTTAATTGTGTACAGTGTAACCCGGATATAAGAGAGATCTTTTATCTGGCCCCAAATTAGAGCCTGTTTTAATGTATATCAAATAGACAAAACCCGGATATAAGAGACCCTTTCTCCGGTCCCGACAACTCTCTTATATCCGGGTTGCACTGTATATCAGTGGTAGAGATTTTCATAGGCAAAGTCTAGTATCAAGTTTTAAGTGTTCATTACATATAAATCCTGTGAGTCTCCTTGAAGTGCCGTGTGATACTGTAACGTGATTGAATGATGGGAGGTAAATTTCTGGGAAAGTAGAGAGAGAAGAAAAAAATAAGGCAAAGCAGACAGAGAGTCTACGGAACAGCCTGCTAACCTCTGGTGAGTCAAGCCTAAGCACTTGTTGTAGGTCAGCCAATCAGGAGTGAATGACTATGTTAATTAAAAAAATAACTATACCCCCACACGAGATCCCAAATCTTCTCCGCAGGTGTGGAACCACTGGAAATGGATATATTCCTCCCTCTGACACCAGGCAGAAGTAAGGAGATGACTAAAGTTAAAGACTTGATGAGGAAAAGACAAGAGTTGAATACAAGCCAGGGACAATGTAAAGAGAGATGAAAATTACAGCCCCAATGCTGGGGTGAGCTCTGAAAAGGGATCTCATACCAGATGTGCTGCTGCGGAGACAAAACCAGCGAAGAAGTATGCTAGAATTGCAGCAGCTGTGCCCCCCTCTCTTTCTCTCCTCGTAGCAAGTTGTTTCTCTTTGTTGAGCTAATGCAAGCAACTCAGCTTTCATACTTTGTTTGTTTTGCCCTGACAACTACTTGAAAAATATTGAAGCGAATAAACTTTTGTGTTAGTTAACTAAAACAGTTTTGTGTGTTTGTCACTTTTTCCCACAGCAAGTTTACAACTGTACATTTGGTATGTAATGATACAATTTCCTATTTGGTGCAGTAACATTATGACCTTCTATTTGGTACTATTATGGTACATACAACTGAAATGAATAATAATGTTAAACTTGAATAAAGATGTTTTAAATTTTGTACAGAATTTTTATTGGATAAGCAATGAATACTTAGTTTTAGGAATACACTCCACTGAACGATAAAATTGTTGCCTTAGAAAAGACGACATGATTCCATTTCCGTTTAATGAAAACCAGTTTTTTTTTCTTGTTGCAGACCATCTACTAGCTGACCAGTTGTGTACAAATCCCAAGAGTGATAGGAGCCTTCTATCATGTCTGAAAGTGACACAAGGTTCAACGAGCGAGATCGGAGATGCGCCACTGTACAACCCATGCTCTCTACCAATCCAAATGACACCAGGACCATTGTCAGCACCCTCAAAATGCAAATCCAGACGGTTCAACGCTTGAGGGCATAGCTCAACACATCGGACGACCCTTTGTTATTGGCTTTGGTGTGGTTTCAAGTGAGGGCCACATCATGCTACCTCACATCTTCGAAGTCGTCTTGAAAGTTAACACCAAAGTGTACCTGGATGTGCTGAAGAGTGTGGTGATCCCCTGGTGCAATCTGGTGGTTGGTGGCTGACCCTGGCTGTGGCAGCAGGACTCGGCGCTGGCCCACAAGTCCAAAGAGACCCAGGGTTGGCTTCAGAAGGAGTGCTACGACTTTGTACCCTTCTCTCACTGACCCCCTGCCGACCTGAACCCGCTGGACTACTTCGTTTAGTCATCCGTCGAGAACATCACCAACATGACCTCCCATAACACCAAAGCCAGCCTGATCGCCGCCATCCGCCAAGTATTCGCCGAGCTCCCGCCAGTGCTTGTGAAAAAGGCATGCTCTCAGTTCTGGATCTCTATCGAGGTGGTGATTGAGGCTGAAGGCGGCTACATTGAATAGATGTCAGCTCTACAACATAATCAAGTTACCTGAATTGATTTTTTTGATAAAAGTTTTAAAATAAACTTGCTGTGTTGTTTTCTTTAGGATGACAATTTTATCGTTCCACCCTGTATAATGACCGATTATTAAAGGTCAATAAATAAATAACTCAACACGGAGATATGTGGGGCCACACAAATGTATCCAAGTCTCTGAGGAGGGTTTCTTTGGGTTAACGTACGTGAAGACAGGCAAGGTGCTTAATACAGCTGCTGTAATATACCCTTTGGATAAGTCCGTTATTCTGGTCATAGGTGAGTCACCTACAACAATATTTATATAAAATAATTAATATGGAAAATGTAGTTTGCTATATTTTCACAATCTTAACTGAAATAAATATATACATATATATGCATGCATGTGTTTGTGTGTGTGTGTATATATATATATATATATATATATACACACACACATATAATAGTAATAATATATATAATAGTATATAATATATATAATAGTATATAATAGTATATAATAATAATAATTAATATTGATTATGTAGTTAGCTCTATATACTCTATCTATCTATCTATCTATATATATATATATATATATATATATATATATATATATATATACACACATACAAGATTTTACCTGAAGGTTTTGGGGAATTTAGTAGTGTTTTGTGAACTGAGTATAGTGCAGGTTTTTTAAAGCTGAATGTGGAGATAAAATTAAGTGATCAGGATGTTTTTTTTTGTTTTTTTTTACTTTTTTTTAAATAGTGAAAGTTTTTAAACTTTGGGTAAGTATTATATCATGTGGCACAAATAGTAAAAGGTCCCCCACCCAGCAAAATGAACAGCTCCAGAGTGATAGAGGTTGATGTTTTGATAAGTCACTTTGCATTCTTTTCTCCCTTGTAAAGGTAGAATCATTTTTTATGGTAAATTCATTTGCTTTCTGTTATGCAGAGAGTGATTGAGGTTAATCTCTCCATGAGTCAATTAGCAAGAAAAGAAATTTGAAATTTTGTCACCTGCTAACTGCCAAATGCAGACTTTTTAAAGGAAATAATTTAATTGAGATTAAATTGTCTTCTGTTGACTGCTAGAAAACCATCTTCTTTTTATTCTCTGAATTATCATAAATTCAAATGCTGTTTCTAAATATTTTACTGCCACCCCCCACTTCTGTTCTACTTCCACTCAGCACTTTTCACTGAGATGATTCTTGCCAATTTTAAGCCAGATTTAGGCTTCCTTCTAGCATCTCTCATTATGTTTAGAAATAGTTGTTGTCTGCTCAGCATTTCCCCGCTTTGCTTCCACCTGATTATGCTACCATTTATGAAGACCTTAAAATTCCAGCTACCAGTTCCCTCTCTCTCTTTCTCTCTCTCATGAAATTGTCTGCGGGTTGATGGGTATGTGATGTTAATTGATTTCTCGTGATGTTCACTTTGTAGAAAGATTCACTGAGTTGAAAGAATCGTCCACTCAGTTCAAGAAACATCTTTTGTTATCCACTTGGGCAGAGAGAAAAATGGATGGCTTTGAACAAAATTCATTTTGTGGTGAGAAAAAAAATTCTTAGGTGAAGAACCAGCTTCCTTGTTTTAGCAAATATTGTTTTCGAGGGATCTCTACTTAACCCAGTTGATTTCTCACTCAATCTTCAAAGAACATGCTTTTTCTTTCAATGTATCAGTGATGTCTTCCTTTTTTTTTTTTTTTTTTTTTTTTTTATAAAGTCAGGATCCTCAACCTGTGGCTTTCAGGACACTTTTGGTCCTCCACCCAACTTTGAAAATTTTCTCTTCACTTTTAAATGTTGACTGTGTAGAAGTACCATTAAAACTACAGATGGAACTTGTTTGCAACAAACTTAGTTTCTATAAGAACCATGTTCTTCCATCTGGACTATTATCCAACCTTATCACCCACATTCAGCAAGTAGTGAGCATTTTTGGCATTACATACTGTTGTGAAGAGTTGTTCTGCAAAAGGAAGAATCATCATTATCATCATCATATCGCGCCACCAGCATGGATCTCCCTGATCCTCTCTCACCACACATCTCTATCATCCATTATTCCTGGGAGGTCTTCAAGGCTATATCCTGTATCAACACAGAGCTGTTGTATATAGGTTCTTGCTGCCTTTGCTCATCCATGTGAAGGGGTCCACAGGAGTATGTTGTTTATGAGTTCCTCCTTACTTCTCCAACAGTGTTCCACATATCTGATTCGTTTAACTTGGATAGTTTTCGTGATGGGTGGTTGGTGGTCGTACAGCTGCTGCTTTGTGGAGTGCTGCCTCCAAGATCTGTTCAATATTGCTCACAGCCTTCTTGTGTATTTGCCGTCAAGCTTTTTTTCCATATGTTTAGTTTGAGTCCATGTAGTGCATCCATATAGCAGTATCGACACGACTGCTGCTTGGAAAAAACTGCGTTTTATTTTATCAGTCAGTTCTGACTGCCATATGACTGATAACCTATCAATAGCTGTCCATGCCTTTGCTAGTTGTGTGTTGATGTCTGTCTCAGTTGATGAGACACTGCTTCCTAGGTAGGTGAACTTGTTGATTAGTTTCAGAGAACAAGTATTTAGTGTGGAGATGTCGCCTGTTTGATTAAAGCACATGTATTCTATCTTGTCTGCATTGACATAGAGGCCTATGCCAGTAGCTGCTTGTTCTAGACTATGTAGCAGGGTTTCAGCTTGGGAGGGTGTATTTGCCAGGAGTGTGATATCATCTTCTGCTGCTTTCCTTTGCCAGCTTGAAACCATTATCTTTCATTTTATCAATAGACGTTCTAAGCTCGTATTCTAGGCAGATGATTTACAGGTATGGAGTTAATGTGTCTCCTTGCAAGCACACCTGCTACTATGTCAAAGTAGTCTGTGTCTCCATCCGGGCTGTGGACTTTTACTTTTGTGTGTTTTTTTTTTTTTTTTTTTTTTTTGTATTACCAAGTGTATTATCACTTGTTTGATATTCTTCTTTCATCAATCTCTTCATTTAACCCTGATCTTACATCTTCTTGTGACCACAAACATCAGATGTCTCATTTAATAAATTGTTAACTTGTGAATACTGCTGTTGTTTTTTATTTCTATTCTTTAAGATTGGAACCTGGGCCTTCCTGAGTCAAGCTTTGTTGCTCTTAGGCTGAAAAGGTTGGGGATCTCTATTTTCAAGTTTACCTTCAACAGTCTTTAAGTGAAGTGTTGATACCCATCCACTTTTTAGAATTTATATTATGATTGATAGCAAATAAATGAATAAATAAAAAGTGGAAGTACTCTAAATTTATTAATTTCTGAACTCTAAAAA
Organism: Sepioteuthis lessoniana; assembly: GCA_963585895.1. Classification (NCBI taxonomy): domain Eukaryota; kingdom Metazoa; phylum Mollusca; class Cephalopoda; order Myopsida; family Loliginidae; genus Sepioteuthis; species Sepioteuthis lessoniana. The sequence continues at coordinate 114,449 of CAUZXS010006368.1, forward strand.
AATATCATGAGTGTGACTATTATCATTAAGTTGTAAATTGATTTATTCTTTGTAATATCTATTGAATGCTCTATCAAAAATCTTGCTATGATGTACCATTTTTTATCTAATGCATTCAAAATATGCATAAAAAGTTTTTTATTTAATGCATACAAAATCTTGATTATAAAGATCGTAAAAAAAGATTATAATAGAAGTTAGATGAATTCAAATTGTACCTAATTCATTTATAAGTAAATAGAAATTGTATTTTGTTTGATTTGCAGAGATAAGGAATTATTATTTCCTGATGTACATTGATGTGTATCCTAATCTTAGAAGTGGTTGTAGACATTCTCAATTTGGTTTTTGTAGTGAAAGTGCTGTTGTCTTGGTTGTTGTTGTAGTCAGTGTTGTTGTCTTGGTTGTTGTCGTTTGAGTGTCTTCGTTTTGGTTGTTATTACAGTTGGAGTGTCTTTGTCTTGGTTGTTTTTGCAGTCATGATGTTGTTGTCTTGGTTGTTGTTGTCATTTGAGTGTCTTCGTCTTGGTTGTTGTTGCAGTCGAGGTATCTTTGTCTTGATTGTTGTTGTAGTTGGAGTGTCATTGTCTTGATTGTTGTTATTGTTGGACTACATCTGTGGATAGAAATTATGACATATTCCGAGTATACTGGTTACTGTTGTAGGAAATGCACAACAGCAACCTGAGTTTAAATCCTGGCCAAGGATCTTTGGATTTTGCATAAAGGTATGAATCCATCTGTTATCTCTCTGGCCATGGGCAGAGTGTGCTCTTTAACCATTGTATGGCAATCAGTCTCGGTGAAGGAAATATTCTGAATTTGAAACTGTTAAATTCTACTTAAAAAATGACTTTGTATCACATCCTGGTTATGCAGTGCCATTTGGTAAATACCTATATGAAAATTATTCTGTTATGGTGAAAAAAGATTTATCTGAAAATTGTTACTGAATAGGTTTACCAGGGTATCTCACATGGTATAATAATCAAGTTAGCAGACTATTGTGAGTGAGTTTGGTTCTTATTGGGTACCCATACTTCTGGCCTTGTGCCAAACTAAGCTAAGCTTAGTAAATAACTACTGAATAAGTTTTTTAATCTTAAAGCTTTGCATCTGCAATGAAATTACTGACCAGAGAATTTATCGGATGAACATTCTGATAAAAACAGCATAAATGAAAATGTTTGCCCTGAACAATTCATAGGATTATGATATTAACTGATCTCAAAATTTCAGATGATAACAAAGGCCATGTTGACTCAAACCAATAAGGTCCAGAGAATATGAGTTAAGACAATGTTAAGAATAATAATAATGGCTGCTTCCAAATTTCAGAGGCTGAAGAAGTTAAAACTATAAATCAGGTGAAATGTAGTGATCAAATCAAAGATGAGGATATTTGTTCAAATAATTAGTTTAATTATATTGTCTCTTCCTAAGAATTTTAGACAATGAGGACAGTCATAGAATGCATCAGGTGAAATGTAGTGATAAAATCTACAAGAATTTTAGATATTGCAAAAGTGTAGTTTTGGGGTGGATGATCTCCCTGAGTGTTGAACCCGGGATTGAACCAAGGACCTTTAGATTTCAGTCTAAAGCGCTTGCGGGTTTCTTGCTACACCATTTCCCTCTTTGCGTTCCTCCTCCACTTTCCTCACTCTACTTTTCTCTCTCTCTCTCTGTGCTTCTCCTTTCGTTCCTCTTCCACCTTTTTTCTTGTTTCTCCTTTTCTCTGCTTCTGCTTCTCGCCGGGAAACTGACGCAAAAAGAAAAAAAATAAGTCGTCACCGAAGGAATTGGTCGGTTTTTATTCATGCCACTCTACCCATAATCCATTTCCTCAGCCTATAAAAATTCCACGTGGGGGGGCCCCCTCGCTTTTTTCCTTTAGAATGGGCTGAAGGTGGATTATTGAAACAGAGGTGAGTATTTTTATTTTCTTTCACATATAGACCGACTCACCGTAATGGCGGTGTTTCTTCCTTCGGATCAGATTACTGCCCTGCATGCCAGACACAAACGAACCCTATTTTGTCGAGAGCTACCGTTAGTCTCACTTTCATGTCCACAAAAAGGTTGTAGAATGCATCAGGTGAAATGTAGTGATAAAACCAACAAGGGTGTGAGAATGTTAGTCTGAAAAGTTTATTAGATAACTGCTCTCAGAATTTTAAGAAAATATTCAACAAGTTAGGATAATTTTTATTATCCCTCTGATTTGTTTGATATTCTCCCTTGAAGTATTTTTGTGATTTAACAGTTTTTATTTTTTACTAGTTTCTTCATCTTTTTTGGCCTTTCATCAGTTTCTCTTTTGGAAGATATGTTGCTGCAAGGGTTTGGTCCTATGGGTTGGTCTGATCAGTCTATTTGCATATAAAGATTGTTTTTTTGCTTGACTTGTTGAGGTAAGGAATTATTTTTATTTTCTGATGTACTTTGACTTGTGTCTTTATCTTGGTTGTGGCTGTATTCAATGTTTTTGTCTTGGTTGTTGGAGTCGGAGTGTCCTCATTTTGGTTGTTGTTGCAGTTTTAGTGTCCTTGTCGTTGCTCCAGTTGGAATATCCTAGTCATTTTCTTTTTCTGTTTACTTTTTTCTAGGTTAGAATCCTTTGTCATAAAAGGGAGCCCTGTGTTTCAGTATGGATTGTTCATCTGGGGAAGGCTGGAGAATGAATTGTAGTATTGGTGTGCTTGGTGGTAGAGAAGATATCTAATCGTGTCCTCACACTCTTAGAACCAATATTGGCATTAGCATATCTGTGATATACTAATACTCACTGCTATGAAAGGAAAGACAAGATATGCTCATTTATATATACAAGAACGTATAGCCTTTATATATAATATACATACCAGTAGTATAAAAGAAAGTATACATGATTGAGTTTCAGTTGATAAAACAATAAACACATTGTTTCATGAGCAAACAGTATCTGGGAGAGGGTACAAAATGGAAAAAGCTTACTTGATTAGGGATGGTAATATCACTATGTGGCCTCACTGGTTATTTGCAAGGGTCTAAGATATCTTAATTGTTCAAAGAATGTGGTTGATAATAGGTTTTGGGGATTGTCATGTGACGCAGTATGCAAAGTTTCTCTTGTTGATTCCCACACATGGATATACCACTGTTGGCCGAGTAGCAAATACTTTCATTCATCAGCTCTGTGTAGACACAGGATGCCGACTAGAGGACTTGCCCAGAGTGGTGGTTGAGAGGGGACAGATAACAAGAGTCAAGGTAATCTGCTATCAGTACGACTTGATGTTGACTCCATGTAAGAGAGAGAAAGGCAAAGAATAAGTGAATAATATAAATAAAAGAAAATCATGTCTCTAATCTTTTTTTTATTTTTTTCATATCTTTTAAAAAATTCTATTCTGAATTCAGTTGGTTGTTGGTTAGGAATGCCATACATACTGCGATAAGCGACAATCAAAATCAACCAGAACAGAATTTGCTTATCTCAACTTTTATTATATCATTTGTTTTTCTTTCTGGTTTTTTTTTTTTTTTGGTCTGTTTTGTAAAATCTGTCTTTTAACTTTTGGATTTTTTTTCTTCAAGACAAAGAGAATTCAATTGTTTTTTTTTAGCATCATGTCACCAAGACTTCGGTACAGACTTATTTAAAAAAGAAAAAAAAATGCTCTTCTTATAAGTAAATATTTAGTCATGTCTTGCTTAAAAAGCTTTTTCATCTTATTTAATTTTTTTTTTAATGTTTACATTTTTTAAAATTTCATTAAACTTCCTTTTTCTTTGTTCCTTTGTTTTTTATTTCTTTCTTCAAGCCTCTCCTAGGGACTTTTTTCCTGTCTCTTTCTTTCTTTCCTTTAGCTTTCTTTCGTCTTTTCTTTCCTTTTTTCTTCAAGCTTTTCCTTAACACATTTTTCTTCTCTCTTTCCTTAAGCTCTTTTGTCTTTCTTTAGACCTTTCTTTCTCTTGTCTTTTTTCTTAAAGCCTTTCCTTGAGACATTTTTCTTGTCTCTTTCTTTCCTTTTTTCTTCGAGCCTTTCCTTAAGACATTTTTCTTGTCTCTTTCTTTCCTTTTTTCTTCGAGCCTTTCCTTAAGACATTTTTCTTGTCTCTTTCTTTCCTTTTTTCTTCAAGCCTTTCTTTATGACTTTTTTCTTGTCTCTTTCTTTCTTTAAGCTTTGTTTTGTCTTTCATTTGCAGACAGAACTTTCTTTAGAACTTTAGACATTTCTTTCACTTTCTTTCTATGGAGTCATTGTGTGCCTCTGTTGACAATGGCCGAACATTTTTTTTTCTGACACTATTTTATTGGCAAAACATTGGATTGATCTTGCATATGTCACATAATATTTAAAACCCAAGAAAAACATGAACAAAGAGAATATATTTTTCTTTTCTACTTATTTGCAGTAAGGGCATATTATCAGACATCTTCGAAGAAAATCTGACATTTCTATCATTTCTCTTTTACCCTTTTTTCTGGCACTTCTTTCTCTTCTTAATATTTTTTCATATGAACAGATAAAAGAAGAATTCCCCATCACATAATAGTTTTCAAACTATCTTTGCAGTTCAATATAATAATAGCATGGTAAATACTCAGAAGATGCACCACTCTGTGTTCTTATATATATATATATATATAGTTATGGAAGTGATGGTTGTTAGAATAGGTGATTGCCCAGTCGGCTGGGGCTGTAGAATACACTGACTGCACCTCTGCAGAGGGGTAAGACCCCCCAACGAGTGTCCTGAATATGACACTAAACAATCTGATGGTGAGGTTCCGGCAATGCTGGGGCCTTGGAATACGGAGTACCCCTTCATTGCCATTGCTCCCAGGTCCACTCTGTGGTCTGGTAGGGCCCTATCTATGGGTTAAATAGAACTAAAGGCATACTTATGTTAAACTGAATATCTTGAAATAGAAATGCTTTTGATAATTGAACCGTGCTTACATTTTGAACTGCGTGCTTGTGCTGAACTGAATTATTTGAAATAGAACTGTTTTTTGACATTTTAACTGTATTTACACTAAACTGAATTGTTTAACTTAGAACTGTTCTGACATATAATTGGGCATAAACAAAATCTGTACTTCTACTAAACGGAATTAGCTGAATTAGAATTGCTTGACTAAACTGAATGGCTTAAAATATGAATACTTTTGCTAAACTGAATTGTTTTAAATAGAACTGATTATTTACATAAAAATGGATTTGGCGTTAAATAATCTACAAAGGTTGATATGCCATAAAACCCAACAAACCAAACCAAACCTAGAATAGGTGAATGATACTTAAGGCAAAAATGGAGATAAAATTCCAGTCCTCACATGAGGTTCCCAATTATTTTATAACGTCTTATCCTGAATCCTGTCCACTATTTTAAATACTTCTCAAATGGGTTTAAAATGTTTGAGTATAAATCTTGTTCATCTAAATATTATTTCAACAATCCGAGGAATTGTCCGTGATACATTGATAATAAAAATGAGATGGGAATCCCCAAAAATTGTAAGCCAAAGACACTTTAAACAAACTTATCTAACAGGAAATTTTATTCTCCTAAATGTGAATGAAAACAGAAGAATAAAGAGGATTAAGAATGAATTTAAATATTTAGTTTATTGGAATGGTTCACGTATTTGGTACGTAACAGCTTTAACTATACTTAATAAAGATATTATTCAAACAAAGGAGTTAGGGTCTTCACTTATCTTGTTGGAGATTTCATTAATGTCTTTCTTTTCTCATCTCGGTGGGTGTCCTCGTGGTGTAATGGTTAAAGCAATGGACTGCAGAAACGTGGTAAGCGAGTTCAAACTACAGTCATGCTATTACATTCACTTTCGGACAAATACCCTCGGGAAAGGTATGAACCCCCTTATCCCCCTATGGTTTAAATAGTACCACTATTGTTCTTCTTGGAGAATGACTTTAGCATTAAATAACCCACAAAGGTTGATATGCCATTAAACAAAGAAACCATTTTCTTTTCTCTTTTTTTCTTTCATCTTTTTCAATTTCATCTTCCTAAGGGTCGTTGTTCTGTACGTATTAACACTATAGAATTTGGTTAATTCATATTGTATTTTGGGGTTCCTTTTCCATATTTTCTCCAGGTTTCTTTATTTGAGAAATAAGCTGGGTGTCTGCAGTGAATGAGTTGGGAATGTTATTTCTTTCATGCCCTGGATATTTTCACCTGTCTCTTCACTGGAATCTTGACATCAACGAATTTTTCTGGTTCATACTCCAGTCACGCTATTACGTTCACTTTCGGGCAAATACCCTTGGGAAAGGTATGAACCCCCTTATCCTCCCAGCTATGGGTTAAACAGTACCACTACTGTTCTTCTAGGAGAATGGCTTTGGCATTGAATAACCTACGAAGTTTGGTATGCCATTAAACAGAGAAACCGAACCAAACTGAATTTTTCTGTTCTCCTTTTTTGTTGCTTGAAGGCTTGAGTTCCTTCCACTTGGAGCCATTCATCCATCATCAGCTTTTATGTTCAGACTATAATGTCAATTACAGATTCCCCCAGAGATGAGTGTACATTAGTGGAGCTGCTAGTTTCTCCCAGTTTCTGTGACTTGGTTTCAATAAAGGTCAACTCATTGGTTGATCTCTAACAAAAAATCTATTGCCATGCTCTGGAATGAGAACTGTCTTGTAAGAATATATATATGGTTGGTTGGCCAACCATATTCAAGGGTGACATGAAGGCACCCTTTTCTATAGCTACTACGCCAAAGTGTAAGGGAGTGTCTTACTCCTTTTCATGGATTGCTACACTTACCCTTGATACATACCTTATAATGCTGAGTGTTAAGCAAGTACCATTTTTTGACTGTTAGATATTTACCATAATTACACACACACACGTGTGTGTGTGTGTGTATATATATATATATATATATTCAACAAAATATTAGATAGATACATATAAGCAATCAATAATATACTCTACATATGTTGTCAGTGATATATATATATCTATGTATGTTATATATATATATCAAGCATAAGATAATAAAACAGGATGAAAATTCATAGCCGTTTTTATCCTGTCATCTTATTTTATGCCTAAAGATTATTGTGATATTGTTATGCATTTTTGTGCAAAGATATTACAAATTAAAAATGCTTCTTGTATAAAATATTAATCATATATATATATTTATATATATATAACAGATACAGCGCCTTTGGGAAGACTTTAGTAGTGGTTAGTGTTCACCAATGGCCTGAAAGACTGGTATTCAGTCCTTGGTCGAGTCATATTAAAGACTCAAAAAATGGTACTTGATGTCTCCTTGCTAAACACACCATTATAAGGTACAGATCAAGGATAAGGGAAGCAATTCAGGAAAAGGAGTAGCACCCCCCTCTACACTTGAGTGTACTAACTATTGAAAAGGGAGCCTGTGGTTTGCCCTTGGCTACAGTCACTAACTTTACTTACTATATATATATATATATATATATATATAATCAACAAAATATTAGATATATATGAACACACAATAATATACATTTCATATGGTGACAGAAATATATATATATATATATATATATATATAATCAATGGAAATTAAATATATACATATATATTATTTATATATAATCAATGGAAATTAAATATATACGAATAAAAGTGGACATATCAATATAGATTACATATAATATCAATAAAATACATATATATATATATATATATATATATATATATATATATATATATATATATATGTCTCAACACTTGGATATGAATTTTATTTTTGATTGCTGCATTTCAGTGTTATTGAATGTGGTTATAAAAAATTAAAATCTTAGCAACTTTGGTTTTGAAAATAATGATTTTTTTATGAAAACGTGTTGGAATATTATTATTTGTGAGTGATAAAATAAAGTATATTTTACTCTTCTTTTGTTATCATATGTAATATTTTTCAATATTAGACTTTATGTAATGTACATTAAGATGTGATTTCATTTTTATCTGTATGTATCTTTAAAATCCCTCATATTCATGCAAAATAAACATCCATTGACAGGTAATATTTTATCTATCTATCTATATATATATATATTTATTTATCTATCATTATTTATATATATATATATATATATATATATATATATATATATATATATATATATAAAAATAATGATAAATATATATTAGTTTTTATAAATATCTAATAGCATGGATTCTTATCTGTGACCACTGGTTTCATGCCATCTTTATATGACAATCATCAGGCAGAAAACTGTTATGTCTATAATGGACTTTATTATTATTATTATTATTCCATATGTTATCTATACAAATATATGCCGTTTCATTTTTATTTGTATATATCTTGTAAGCCCATATGTACATGGCAAATAAACATTGTCCATAGATAAATAAAATTTTATCGATAATAAATACATACGCACACACACACACACACTCACACACACACACACACATATATATATATATATATATATATATATACACACACACTGTTATGTTGATAATGTATCATCATTATTATTATGATTATTTATTTGCCTCTACTATTCTATCTTTTACTTAATTGGATTTTGCACAGATGTAATTGTTTATGGATGGAAATTAGCTTCGAAAAAGTCGGCACTTGCTCTGAGGCAGGTTCCTGCTCAGTGGAGTAATTAAATTTGTTGTAGCTGACAGTGATAGCATCTTTTTCTTTTCTTCTTCCTAAATGATTCATATGTTCTCTCATTGTCTCTTCTATTTTCTTTTGTCCCCTTCATCTCACCAGTCTTCTACCTGCTACTGGGCACAAGACTTGTTCATCATCAGCCCTCATGTTTGGCTCCAGACATCAACCAAATGTGTACACAAACCAACCAAGATCTCTACTTTGTCTTGGTCACTGTCTTGATTTTAAAGCACTGTGCCTGACAAACAAGATTGATTATACATTTTTTTTTTTTCATTTTTTTCTATCCTTACACCCACATACATATATTGGCATAAGGGTTCGAGTATTCAGCAACTGTCCAGGAGACCAGTGTTCAATCCCAGGTTAAGTCATAGCAAAGACTCAAAAAATGGTACTTGATGCTCCTTTGCTTCGCATTCAGAATTATAAGGTATTGATCAAGGGTAAATGGAGCAGTTCAGGAAAAGGAGTACTTTTTTTATTTCTAAGTTGATGCAAATGGTTCTCGGAAATTTTTTAATGAAATTCTTTATTCGTATACTGCCTGGTCGGTGGGGTGTAGTATGTACTGACTGTATCCCTCTATCCTTAGACATATGTGATATATCCTGTGGTGGCGATAATACAGGTATAATCAAGAGATAGTATTCCGTGAAAGAAATAAAGGAATAAATATGTACTATAGGTTTAAATAAAGAAAGTAAGTTTATTGTAATATTTACAGAGAGAGAATGTGTAGTATTTATTGTGTTAAGTCCAGGGGGTCTCTTTGTGTTTCTCTATCTGGTGATCGGTGACACGGTTCCTTATTTGAAATGTTCTGGTGGTGATTACATATCTCACCAGAACAATATGTAAATTAAAAAAAAGAAGTTCATATTTTACTTACGAAAAGGATTTTTTTTAATGCCACAAATACATATTTTTTAACATCTCCTTTTTTGTCAGTCATAGATATAAGGTCCACTCTGTTAACTTAGAATATTCTCACTGTATATTCTGCATAGGAGTAAATCCCACCCATAATGGGTTATCCTCGGTATGACGCTGAACTGCATCCGATGAAGAGGCCATAGAAGTTGTGGAGTGTTGAGTACCCCTTCACCTGATGAGGAGGCCCTAGTAATTGTGGAGTACTCCTTCATTCCCATTACTCCTGGAGTGGTATTTTTTTTTCAACATATGTGTGAAAGCATGTGCGATACCATGTCCTTATCAGTTGCCAACCAGGGGTGATAACACAGTTTCGGTAACTCAAGGCGGTACTGCCACTCCTGGCGCTACCAAGCAGCTTTTGCCACTGGACAGGGTATTTAGAGAATTATATATATATATATATATGCCAGATTAATTAAGAGCAGAGACTGCATTGGACATTGATTTTCATTTTCAATGTGCAGTTTGTGATTTAAAAAAAAAAAAAAATGCGTTTACTTTCGGCAGTTGATGTTATTATGCGTTTACAGTAACCGTTTCTTACATAATCACACGGGAAAGGTGGTTCCACATGTATTTCCTTCATGCTGAAATCTTCTCGTTTTCGACCAAATCCAACTTGATGCATATTACCTGTTAGGTTCTCATGTATGTGTTGAATAGTGTAGTGAAAATTCGGGTGAAAATTGCCTCTCACGTCAGCGCATATTCTCCGCATGCAAGATTTATTTTTTTGACTGGAAAAAACATGACTACCCTGTGTGAGCTTATATTGCAAATGGTCATGTATTTTCCCACTGGCAATCACGTAAAACCATGGAGAGTGAAGACATACATGGAAATGAATGCAGGCAGAAAAGAACATAAAAACAACGAACATTGTCACTCGGCGTCTTTTTTTGCGTTTACGTTGGACAAGAATTGGTTTGTGGAGAAGTGGCAGTCAGTTTAAAAAGAGGAAAGAGACAAGAATTATCGAATATGAAAAGGAGGTGTTGGCCAGCGATTGAGGATTTTTGCGGTTGAGAGACGCACTGGCAACTCTACTCGGCTCAAATAGATTTTTAAAAAAGTATTTGCTAGGACTGTGTGTACCTTCCCCCCCAAAAAACACCCATAAGAATCAATTGCACAAAAAATGTAAATATGAAATGGATGTGATTATCTAACCTCTAGACGAGTTGACAAATTGTTAAAATCTACTGATCATTTATTTGTATAATATTTTATTTCATTATCCAGTTCCCACTTGATACACTCTTATTGTGTCCTTGAGCCAGACTATGCTATACTTGCTATATATAGTATATTATGAGTAGGTCCACAAAGAGATTTGTGTTTTTTAGGATTTATTTATTTATACAAAAATTTATACGAAAATAGATGAATAAATCTTAAAATATACAAATCTTTTCGTGGACCTACTCATTTTAAGTTATTTTTTTATTCTCTCTCTGGACCTACAGCAAAAAAGTTTTTTATTTTGAGTATATTAAATAACCAGCAAAACTTGACCTGATGATTGAGAAATTGAGTTGCTTCTTTCTTAAAGTTTGGTGATTTATTTAAATTTTAATTAGATCATTTGCTTTATGGTGTTTTCTTTTCTCTTGAATAGTTGAATTTAGTAGTTTGTCTAAGTCAGCACTAGGTTGCATAACCAGCTGAGTTAGATCTGAAGTGCGATCTCCTGGACAAAGGAGAGTTATCTATGGCACATGGGAACATTCCATTATGTGCATATGGTCAAGTCCATTTCCTGGACAGTGATTGGTCACTAGCCCTGGAGTGGACATATTAGTGTGGGTTCTGCATTGAGTTAGAGCCTGTTTTATTTTTGTCTGCCAACTAGATGCTAGTTGGGATTTCTGGGCTATCAAGTGTTATTATTATTGTTGTTATTCTACACATTGGTGTGGTGATTTCTACATTTTCTACTTTTAGCTCTACTTTTTAAAAAGTTTTTACACAGTAATTATATTTATTCAAAAGGAATATATATATATATATATATATATATATATATATATATATCCCATTTGTGTAATAGAGTGTTTGCCAATGGTTCAGGAGACTTGGGTTGAGTCAAACCAAAGACTCAAAAAATTGATATTGATACCTCCTTGCTGTACGTACTGCATTATAAGGTACAGATCAAGGGTAAGTGGAGCAAACCAGGTGAAGGAGTTGTGCCCTTCCCTACTTCTCAGTGTAGTAGCTATTGAAAAGGGAGCCTTGGGTTACCCTCAACTACATTCTGCCAACTTACTAACTTACATATGTATATGTTTTGGTTGGTTTGGTATGTCAGTTATCAGTAGTTGGATTATTATCTATCGATATCTTACATATAATTGGATTATATAATGCTGAAGTCAGTTTTATTCCCAAATATTTATATGGTTTCAACTAACTCTTCTTATTTCCTAATAATGATGATTATTTGCTTACACGCAGTTATATGGTTGCAAGTCTTCCTGGCAAGTAATAATTTTAATCTTTAGTAAATAATTATAGCTTCAAGTTGACTATTCTTAATGCAAATAATTTATCCACAGTTAAATATTCCTATCTAATACTAAGAATTTTTAAAGAGATCTCTATGACTCATTGATAGGACCCTAATATATACAGCCACAACAAGTCAGAGTGGACCTGGGAGTAATCGCAATGAAGAAGTACTCCACGCTCCTAGAGCTCCAAAATTAGAGCCTCACCACTGGATGCAGTTTAATGTCATACAAGGACACTCATTTTGTTTGACCAGAGTCTTACTCCTCTACAAATGATTCAGTCTGTGTATTCTACTGCCAAGGTTATATGATATCCAAAATCATCTAATTAGCCTTTTTTCAATTTACCACAATAGTGAATCCTTTCCTGAAGTATTTAAGGTTTGGAGATATAATGAGCCTTACCCTGCCATACAGGCTCATAACTTGTTGGTAGAGAGCTTGAATTCAAGCATTCTTCTAGACTGGTTTTCCTATTAAGGTTTGAGAGTTCACTGTACTTATTTAATCATAGTTGGAGACAGAAGAGATGGATTTGTATCATTTGCAGAAAATACGAACAGCCTTACCTGGCTGTTAAACTCAGCTTGCCTATTTTCTTCACTAATAACCATTATGCCAATGACACCTTCATACATCTGTGTATATATATATATAAGACCATGCTTGACCCCAGAGTCATTATCTGATAAAGGCTTTGCTGGCAGCAAAACTGTTATTTTCAGCAACAGAATATGTATGTAATACATGTATATGTAAAAGATGTTTATGGTTCTTATATGTTCATTTGGTGAATTAATGGATGACCAAATGTTGCAGTATTATTAAATAGTGCTCAATATCAACGATAGAGCTTTTACATATATGCATGAGCAACAGCACACACACAAACATACTAACGTTCAATAGCACATAAACTTAGACACTCAAATAACCCCTTCTTTATGAATAAAAATTTAACCATATTAATTGCTTTTTTGTTTTTTTAAACATTCACTGTCTGATGAATGCATAAAGCATGAAACCCAAGGTTGCAGACACAACCATGATATATATATATATATAATGAAATTTGCTATATCTATGAATAAAGAGTGCACAATATCAATAATAGAGCACATGTCAGTCTAAGTTTGAATCATGTCAACACAGTTACTGTTACTTGGTGACTGTTAGTTTCTCACTTCTGATCAAGATGAGTTTGTTTGTTGAGCAAAGATCAGAACTAATGACTTAGTGGAATCAAAAACAAGTGGATGCCATGATTAAATAAATTATTAAAAAGAATGCAGCCAATTCTTGAATTTGACACTTCCCACTTGGAACCATCTGTAGTGATTGGGTCTTGTGATTGTCATGAAGAACCAGCAGAAAAAGGTTTGTCAAGAAATCCCCAACCAATATTGCCATGAGGAGAGATTATTTCCTTGTAAATATTGCCATTGGGGAAGAATCGTGGGGTTATCATTATGACAATAGAAATGGAAAGTAATTCATTGGATATTGATATTTGGCTTTTTCAAGAGTAAGAAAATTGAGAAACCATTTTTCTAATGGAAAAAATCATGCTCATAATTTTTTAGGATTAGGAGTGCATCATTCACATGGAATTTCTGCTAAAAGGGACTGCAATTTTGTAAGGTATTAAAAGACATTGCAAGGAATCAATGTATGTGCAACATGAAATTTAAGAGGAAAATTTTGTTGGGTGGGGGTTCTTGTCGGTGCTTGGCCACATTTCAGTGAACAAGCAGTAGAAATTGTGACAAGGTTAAAACTCCCGCTTCTTATAGAACCCTCGATTCAATCCCAGTTTTGGAACTATCAGACTTCTGGTTCCTGAAATTGAAACATGTATTAAAAGGTTAACATTCTTCAATGCTGCTGCTGTTGGCGATTGTTTCTAAAATAAACCCCCAAAAATTTCTTCTGGGTTTGGAATAAAACATAGATATATATATTTACCAACCCCTCCACTTGGGCAGGATATGACACAAGGTCAATTTTTAAGTGGAGTTTAACAGGTTTGAATTCAGAGGTTTCCTTCTCCTAGACTAGTTGCCTAACCAAGGCTGTAGAACCTAGTCTGTCCTACTATTTACCCATAGCTGGAGGGAGAATAATTAGATTCGTACCTTTCCCAAGGGCATTAGTGTAATGTGAAATGCAATCGAGCCTGGTCCAGGATTTTGAACTTGTGTTGCCGTGGCTATTTCCTACGACGATAACCATTGCACCACGGAATAAAATGTAGATATAACATTTCAAAAATGTTACCATGTTGGGAAATAAAATTTGTGATTTTGAATAGAAATAAATTTACTTAATTTTGATACAAGCCAGTTTTATCATTTGATTTGGTGTATAACTTTTGTAAGAGAAGATTATTAATGAACCCTCTCTCATCTCTCTCTCTCTCTCTCTATATATATATATATATATATATATATATATATATATATATATATATATATAATGCTCAATATTAGTAAATAGAGACTATATAGGTCTAAGTTAAAACAGCGTAGACACAGTCAACAGTGTTTGGTTACGGCCAGTTTCTTAGCTATGCAATCATCAGTGATCTTGGTCTGATGTTTGCATACACAAGATACTGACTGTCACCAACTGCCATTAACTTGATGTTTACACCAGCCTAACTTAAATCTACTGATATTGAGCACTCTTTATTTATAAGTATAACTATATATATATATATATATATATATATATATATATATATATATATATATGATGGAAATAAAAGAAGTGAAAATACTTTGTGCCCAATTAATTGTGGTATAAAATCTAAAACCAAACTTAGAATGAAACTTTTTAGCTCTCTGATGATTGTGTTGCCACATGAAACTAGTTACAGTGAAGTGAGTGCAATATTTTAAGTTTACATTTTATATATATATATATATATATATATATCGTCATCCATACACACACAATGTAAAATTCTCATGTTTTTATTTATGTTCCTATATAAATATAATTAAGCTAAAATGGCATATTATAGAGTCTTTTGTTAGGGCAATACACTTAAAATCCTTTAATTTAGATATTAAAGCTATTTTCAGTCTAATTTAAAATGGAATGATAATTTTGTATTGTCTACATTTATCTTGTGTTATTTTTGAGTCATCCAAGTGTTTGATATAAATGAGATAAGTATGAAGTGCTTATTAGAATCTTTTACTATTAGGCATCAGTTACATCACGGACCAACTGTTGCAAGGAGAAACTAATATGTCCATAGATAATTTGGTATATATAGTTTATCCTTACAATTCTTGTGACTTTATAAAAAAATATTTTCATTATTTTCTTTTTCAACCCTAATTGACATATGAAGAAAGTGGAAGAAAGCAAACATGATATCAAGTGAAATAACTTCTTCATTCTTGAAAACATATAATTGTGGACAAATTATTAGTGTTAGATAAGAATACTTGAAACCATGTAATTCTGTACGAATTATTACTGTTAGATAAGAATACTTGAAACCATTTAATTGCATAGAAATTATTACTATTAGATAGGAATACTTGAAACCATTTAATTTTGTACAAATTATTACTATTTGATAGGAATACTTGAAACCATATTTCTTTGTGCAAATTATTTTTATCGAGAATATCTTCTTGAAATGATGTTTGTTTTCAAATTATTAATAATATAGTTTGTTGAAGTCTTATAATAGCTTGCAAAAGATAAATGGAAAAAAGAGTGATTTAAATAATTCAAAACAGGTTGACATGCTTTAAAACCAACCAACCAACCAACTTTATTCACTTAAAGCGGGTTGCCAGAACGATTGGGTAAAAGAACATTCCAGAAGGATAATGTTGTTGAAGTCTGTGTTATCTAACTTGATAGTTGTAAATACTTAGTTATCTTGACAAAGATGAAACCTTTTGATAGTCAATTCTTTAATTAAATCAAATAAAAACTGAATGTCTATATACTATTGTATAGTAATAAACATTGTGGTTGTTCGAAAGTGTTATCTTAGTTGAAATGGAGTTGTAAAGCAAACAAATGAGACAAATATCATAGAGAAACTTTGGAACAGGATTCTTCGGAAACTTGTTCTCCACCACATGAAAATAACATTCCTTTGCCGTAGTTGTTCAGTTTTTATTTGATTTAATTAAAGAATTGATGATCAAAAGGTTTCATCTTTGTCAAGATAATGTTTAACAATTTCTGATTTAGTCCTCTTTCTTCAAACATAGCTTAATACAAATTTGCTGGAGTAGTAGCTGTCTGAGAGAGCAGTAGTGAGTCATTAGACTGTTATAAAAAAAAAAAACTCAGTCCACCGTCCATATCACTATAGTTAGAGTCTACTCAGACTTAGTGAAGTATTACATGCACCATTCCTCTACCAGGTTTGCTCAGAGAATAAATAAAGACGACAATACCTATTCTCAGCTTCATTTGTTTCTCTTTTTTTCCTTTGTGGAGCTGACCTGTAGCTTAGACAGTTTCAACTAAAACCGGCAGCTGACTAGAATTTTTAAAAAAATAGATGCAACATTGGAAGAGACATCATTTGGATGGTGAGACTAAATCGGTCACTGATTGATACCTTACTAGTTGTTACTTACTAAGCTTTGCTTAGATATGATACAAGTCTTGGTTTATGGGACACTTAGTAAGACTTGAACTCACTAGTAATGGTTAGCTTGTTTAACTTGCTAATCAATATACCTCACTAAGTGCTCTCTCTGTTATGGAACTCAGAATTTATCCTGTACAAAAGTATGTGTGTATTTATTTACCCAACCCCTCTGTAATGAGGGAAAGGGGGATCCCTGTTGTGTATATGGCTAATGTGCTGGACTGCAACATTGTAGTTCACTTTTGGACTAATGCCCTTTGGAAAGATATGAGCCACTTATTCTCCAGCTTTGGGTTTGATAATACCACTGCTCTTCTTCTCTAAGGATGACATTGGCATTTAAATAACCCACAAAGGTTGATATGCAATTAAACAAAGAAATTAAACCAAATCAAACCTTCTGCCATGGGTAGGATGTAACACAAAGTCTATTTTTTAAGTCGAGCTCTGCTGGTTTTAATTTAAAGATTTTCTTCTCCTTGACTGCTTGCTTTACCAAGGCTAAAAGAAATATGATATCTAAAGGCTAAAGAAATATGATATCTCTTCTCCTTGACTGCTTGCTTTACCAAGGCTAAAGAACCCAGTCCGCTCTACTACTTACTCATAGTTGGAGAGAGGGAAGTGATGGATTCATGCCTTTCCTAACAGTATTAGTGTAATGCAAAATGCAGTGTTTGTCTAGTTTTTTAACTTTGGTTTCTGATTTCATTTCCTACAGTGATAACTATTGTACTTCAAGTGTTTAATAATACTTGAATTGATAAAGAAAAAGAGAAAAAAGATAATCACTTGAATAAATAATTACCCAATTTTCTGGCATATAAGATGCACATTTAGCAGTGAAATAATTCTATACCAATACCACAGTCACTCATTCACTGGTATTATAACTAGAGGGATATCTACTAAAATCCAAAATTGTTAGCTATCGTGCTTAGA
This sequence comes from Sepioteuthis lessoniana, assembly GCA_963585895.1. Taxonomy (NCBI): domain Eukaryota; kingdom Metazoa; phylum Mollusca; class Cephalopoda; order Myopsida; family Loliginidae; genus Sepioteuthis; species Sepioteuthis lessoniana. The sequence continues at coordinate 132,169 of CAUZXS010006368.1, forward strand.
GGGGTTTCTATGAGATGTAGTTTTCCATGTTACATGTGTGAACCGTGCATCTTATATACTTTGAGATAGTGTAATTCTTGGTAATGACGAACTAATCCTTGTGTGGTGACTCATGTAAGTCTCTCAAAATATGATATTTTGAAGTTCTTAAACTGGCTCTGTTCGCTAATGGTCCGGGAGACCTGGGTTCAATCACAGGTTGCGTCATGCCAAAGACTTTAAAAATGGTATTTGATACCTACTTGCTTAACACTCAACAATATAAGGTACATATCAAGGGTAAAGTAGAGCAATCTTCTGGTCACCCTTGACTAGGGTCACCAACTTTACTTTTACTTAATTACGTAATTATCATACTAATACTAAGTAAAGTATGTAAAGTTTGTGACCTTTGTCGTGGGTGACCCAAAGGCACCCTTTTCAATAGCTATTACACCAAGGTGTAGGGAAGGGCATTACTTCATTCTCTGGATTGCTCCACTTTACCCTCGATCTGTACCTTACAATGCTGAGTGTTTGTAGTAGTAATGCCATGAACAATCTTACCTCGAAGAAACAGAAGGTGTGCTCTCTCTGCTACCAGCACGTGGAAACCAGAAGAAGAAAAGGACGCAAGAGGTGTGACTTATTTTATGGAGGAGAATGTGATAAGCCCACCTGAAGTGGCGAGATTTAATAAGCATATAAGAAACTAAGTTTGTGGTGGAAAAAGCAGAGCAGTATTTTGCTTATGTCTGATTGGTGAACATCCATCAATTTATTTAGCGTGTTAAATAATTTGACTACCCCCCAATAGGTTGATTCCACTTCGACTAGACTTCTAAAACCACGAACAGTGTTAAACTAGGCAGTATCAAGTACCATTTTTTTAGTCTTTGGTATGACTCAACCTGGGATTGAACCCTGGTCTCCCTGACCATTGGTGAACACTCTACTTGTTAGGCCAATGCCCGGGATACTAATACTAACTGAGTCAATATTGGGCTTAATTTGATAAGTTAAGCCCAATATTGACGCATTTTGTATTTACAGAAATCAGGAGGATCCTTTGTTAAATAGAGGGAATTTTTTTTGTAAAAAGCAAAATAAATTTTTTTCTCAGAATATTTTTTATATAAATATAAATATTGTATATTGACCTTCGACCCGGTCAAACATGTCATTCCAAAGATGCGGAAGTTGCATATTCCATTGGCCTAGGCGGGCTTGGCTGACAGTATGGGACAAGGTAAAATCCCGCGGTACAGTCATAGACTGATGCACCGGAAGAGAGTGACCTGTGAACTGCATGACAGTTATTTCCGCTCGATGACAATCAAACATGCCATTCCAAAGACAGCGGAAGTGACACATTTCCGATGGCCAGTCATGGGGAGATATTGAGTGGACAATTGAACTATTATATAACTCGGTGAAGACAGGAAGTCAGTTAGTTTGGAGACCAGTTGGTGAGAAGATGCTGGAATGAGAACATGTCCCAGAGAGGCTGAGCCCCCAGGCCCCTGGTTGAGCAGCCCAGGAGAACCAGAATGACACACGGTGATGTCCGGAGGGGCTGGGGAGGTCAATATGTTGCAGTCTTTGTTCTGTATCCAGCTCCCTCTCACACACATAACCCTTTTCGAACTCTTTCAATAAAGTGAGAGGTATATATTTTTCTAAAAGACTGTGTCACTCGTCTTCATTGTGTCGTTGTGTTCTGCATGAATCTGCATATGACTATACAACATAAACAGTAATGCCTGAAACAGTCACCTGATATATTTTTTTAAACACAAATGCTGATTTATTGATTAGATAGTCACCTGCTTTCTCTGTATATTTAATATTTCCTCCTTATTTTTATATTTCATTTAACATCTTTCGGTAATTTAATGTGTCAATTCATATCATCCTTTCATTAGAACCAATTTATTAGAGCATTTTTTTCTTTTACATTAAATTCTTTTTTTTTTTTCTCTAAGTATAACCTCTGCATTGTTTGGAAGAGGTTTATAACAAAAATTATTTTATTCTTGCAAAAACATTTTTTGGGGGCAATTCGAAATGGTGACAAATCAAAGAGTGCTCCAGTCTTGAACAGAGGTCTGTCATCCAATTTTTGGTGGCTAAAAAGTGCAGACCATGTGAAATTTACAGAAGCATGTATTGATGTGTACAGAGAAGTATGTTTTAGTCAAAAAATGTGTAGGAATGGGCTAAACATAGGTTTGCTATAATGAGTCTGAGTTGAAAAGAAAGTGGAGTAAAAACACTGACTTTACAGAAAAGTGGATCATGCTGACAGTCTTCAGTGTATGAAAAGATCCATAACTTCTGATTTCCTTGAATGTGCTATTGTGAACAATGTTTCCTATTGCCAACTCCTTTGGCAAAATTAACTTTATTTATTGAATGACCCTTGTATATTATTGCCCTGTCGGCTGGGGCTGTAGAATACACTGACTGCATCTCTGCAGAGGGGTAAGACCCCCCTCCCAATGAGTGTTCTGGATATGATACTAAACAATCTGATGGTGAGGTTCTAGTAATGCTGGAGCTTTGGGAATGCAGAGCCCTCCTTCATTGCCATTGCTCCCAGGTCCACTCTGGCCTGGAGTGGTAGCACCTGATAGGGCCCTATCTATGGGTTAAATAGAACTGTATACTTATGCTAAACTGAATTGTTTGAATTAGAACTGTTTGACTAAACTGAATAGCTTGAAATAGAAATGGTTTTGACAAATAAACTGTACTTACATTTAAACTGTGTGCTTATGCTAAACTGAATTGTTTGAAATGGAACTGTTTTTGACATTGAAACTCTACTTATACTAAACTGAATTATTCAATATAGAACTGCTTTGACATTTAACTGTGTGTAAACAAAATCTGTACTTACACTGAACTGAATTAGCTGAATTAGTATTGTTTGAATAAATTGAATAGCTTGAAATTGAAATGTTTTTGACAATTAAACTGTGTAATCATGCTAAACTGAATTGTTTGAAATAGAACTGATTATTTGCATAAAAATGGATTTGGCGTTAAATAACCTACAAATTGATATGCCATAAAACCCAACCTACCTTGTATATTATAAATAAGTTCAAATAAATGAATCAATGTTCAACACTTGTTTTCTATGCAAAATTATCAGCATTGGGGCATAGCATGAACATGGCCTCACACTGATAATTTTGTCATGAGCTTGAAAGATTAATATAAGCTGAAAAATAAAACTCAATGTGTTTTTAAATCTTGAAACTTAGCAATATATCAGATCCGTAGATGTTGAACATTGACAGAGAAGTTCAAGCTGAATTTGGATTGAACAAATTGAAATGAATAATTGTTAGAATTGTTAGCTCCTTGTGCTGCGTAGATCTCAAGTATTTCATTTTCGTTTTATTGCATGCTGTCTTGATTGATAAAGTGACAGGAAATTTATGACTTTTCTGTCAAATTATAGGTTCCTCTTTTCACTCTGATTTTCAACATGAAAACCAGTTATAAAATTTTCCTCGTCTTTGCTCTGTTGAATCACAGTTTCATTTCTAGCAATTAAAATCTTTTAGTCCTGTTTTAAAGACAAAATATACTGAGCTATTATTTTCATTAACGATTACATGGTGCATATTCAAATGATACATTTATTGACAAATATGAATTGATTATTTAATTCTTCTCTGATTTTAGAGAAATGGATAGATATATGCATACACTTAGATGCACACTATATTCGTAGGTAAATTAAAAAAAAAAAGAAGTCATATTTATGAAAAGGCGAAATTATTTTTGCACAACAAATTTATTAGTCAACATTATTTGCTTTCTTGTCAGTGTTCAAATGTAAATATCAAGTCTTCTCTGTTGATGAGGTTAAGAATTCTTTATTCTCAGTAGAGGGGTAAGACACTCCCTCTCAATAAAAGAGTGTCCTGATTTTGATGTTAAACTATATCTGGTGGTTGTGGTTCAATTTCTCAAATTCTGAAGAGTGTGGAGTACTCTTACATTTCTGTTGCTCACTGGTACACTCTGAACCAAAGTGGTAATACGTTTGGGTCCGATCTTGGTGTAAAATAGATCTTTTTTTGAAAATTATCAAATAATAATACTTGTGACTATATAACTGTGTGCAAACAAATAATTATTATTAAAAATGAATAATTACTTAAAATTATATTGTATAAAGAATTAGTATTAGATAGGAATACTTGAAACCATTCAAATGGTTACTATCTGTAGATTGAGCATCATACTTACTTTTACAGGAAGACTGTCTAGTGACAGGACGTCAGTTCAGTCACCAGACAAAAAAACGGAGTGTAACCGAATACACTTTATAGCGACTACTTTAATTTCCAAAATAAAAATTGGTGTGTGTGTGTGGGTGGCACAAGGCTCCAAGCTTTTTTGTGGTGAAGGGGAAGGGGAGCAGTCATGCTTTTCTTTGTAATCCAGGGATGCTTAGCTCACCACATACGCCGACCCATTCATATAATACAATAAGCCATTTATCTTTAACCAGACATGCTGCAACCACCAAAATACCACATTTGCTCTCTGAGAAAAGCCCTACTTAAAATCCCCAGATGAAAGATGCATGATTTTATTTACAAAGTATGATATATATATATATATATATACACACACACGATTGATGAAAAAATAATGGGTATGGGAGAAAAATCCCTGAAAGAAGATGAAATTGGACTAAAGTAAAACCCGTTGGGTTTCCCTCCCATCCCCCCATCCATGATATGGAGCCCGACTGTTTTCTGGCATCTGTGAGGATCGAAAACAAGCTGGAATTTCACATAGCTCGGTGTCACAAGAGAGGAGGGTAACTTTCTGTGGCCTCGGGTTCCCTACAATGAGGTGCCTCAATAACAACAAGGTTTCCCTTGGCTGGTCATCCATGAAGAGGCTACTGCCCTAATGCACAGGAGAAAATAATTAACAATACTTACTGGCCTGAAACATACAAAAATGCCAATGAGTGGGCAGCATATATGCACGCTAGCATAGCTACTCCTGGGCTTGCTGCCAATCACCACACTGGGAATGGATGAGACCACCTGCACATTGTGGAATGCCCCAATGCACATATAATCATCCCTTCCTGATGCTTAAGTGGGTATTCACTTCCACGCATAATTTAACACGTGAACTACACTCAAGTACAGAACTTTGACAATCCAGAATGCCCTCTGGGTTGGCAAGTAATTGTTCGCAGCACACTTGGCAATTTCATCAGAGTGCGTCCAGTGCTGTGCATTGAAGGAGTCTATTGAGCATGCCTTCTTTCACTGCCTGGTCGTGCAGTCACTGTGCAAGCTTCTTGAAGGTTACATGGCTCATATCTTTGGTGGAAGTTTTTTGTCCTGCAAGACATTTCTGTGTGCAGCAGTGTGCTACCAAAGTTGAATAGGCAGGACCATTGTGTGTTTCTCTGCTTACTCGGCATTATGCGAGTCATAGTTTGAACAATGAGGATGAAGGAATTCCACGAAGAGGATTCTTTATCTCCTCAGACCCTGGTGGCTTATTACAAACGCCAAATTAAGGACAAGATCTGGTCTGAGTGGAAATGACTCTCTTTGCTGGAGTTGGGTGCAAGGTGGCTGACTGTTGCACGCCTGTGTTGTGTGATTGGAGCCAGCCTTATTTTCAGACTTGATATTTCAAGGATATCAGAATTTGTGGTTATCTGAAGGAAATGACCACCCTGCCCAGTTAGAGTTATTGACCTTTTTGTTTCTTTTTGTCTGACTTGTTTAATTTAGCTAAAGTATGTTAGCTCATTGGCCTGCTTATTTTTTCTTATTACCCCACTTTTGTTTTCTTCCCCTTCTCACCCCCTGATTGTGAGTTGAATTCTCCAGTAGTGCTGCGTGTTTTCTTATTTTTTTTTTCCAACCATCACTATTTTTTGACTGGTTAACTAGTTGTATTGCCATTATTAGCTCATGAGGGAGGGTCCTGTACTAACACTCAACCATCTTCTAATTATTTTTTATATTTTGATGTTGGGGATCATTTGTATATATGTATTCGCTTTTATAGTGTTATAAATGAATTTTTTACCCCCCCCCCTATTTTGCAGTTATGAAAATATTTGACGAGCTTGGACTTTCTTAGAGCATTAGAGTTGTTTTAGTGTCTGTATTATGACAGTGGATTTTTATTGAGGTATTGTGGTGTTTATTAAAATTTTGGAGATATGTATTGGTCAGTGAATGAGTCTAGTTGAGTTAAAAGTGAGGATAGTGATGACAAGCTTTCCTTCATTTTTGGCCTTGTGCCTCTTTTGTCATTTATTTATAATAAATATTTGTTCTCTGAACCAAACATTGTTGCTCAACAAAAGTTTGCTTTTCAGTGAAAATTCTACATGATCAAGTAGGAATAGTTACTTTAACCCATTTAATTGTGTATAAATTTTTAGTATTGTAAATGATAAACAGACTATTCCCGGAAAAATGTACTCATGTGTGCCTGGCATGCAAAGGTAAAAATGGCTGCTCCAACGTCAAGTTTTAAGAACTCCTGATCTCAGATTCTCACGAGACTGACAAGACTTGACAAGAACGTGTGCAAAGCTCTAAGCCTATAAAAAGAGCCCGGGTGACAGAGACGGGGAGAGTTTGTTGTGAACTCAAGTGTTGCGATTGGCAAGATACGTTATTTCGTGATTTGGAATAGACATTTCAGGAGGCACCTTTTCTAAGCTAGAGATGTTTGTGCTGGACAGTGATACAAGAAAAGTGTCCTGGATTAAACTTTCTGAGTGTGAAGCGCCCCCTAATTCCTACAAGTATTTGGCAGGAATACTTGATACCATATACAATAGTGTATAATTATTCATGTTAGGAATACTTTAAACCATACAAGTATGTGCAAATTATTTGTTCGTTTTCTTTTTTCAAGGCGTATTGCTTTCAGTTTTGTATCCTGATACTTAGATGTCTTTCATGGTCAACTAGTATGTTTTCTTTTAGTAGTTGTTTTTTTAATCACTCCATTTCTTTCATATGGGCACCAAATTTTAGACACATTTGACTGGGAACAACTAATGTCTTTTGCCACTCTCCACTTGAATCAGTTTTCTGATTCTTGGCATTGTTTCATTTGATAGTTCTTTTGTTGTCTCCATATTTCCTTTCTGTTCATTATTTCCACCTTCTTGTCTACAAGAAATGTTTTTTTAACAGGCCTTTGCTAGTATTTGTTGTGGGAATGCAAATTATCTCATTCCATGATTTCTTTTCCTCAACATTGGGTTATTCCATCATATTTTCATCTGAATGGATTTGAAAAATTTTTACCATTAATTCAAATATTTTAATCTATTTTGTTTAAGGAATATTTTATGAATTCATAATGTTCAAAGAGGCTATAGGATACATTGACTGTATCTCTGCAGTCGAGGAAGCCCCCCCCCAATGAATATCCTGGGTATTACATGAAACTGCATCTAATCGTGAGACTCCAGTCTTAGAGCTTTGGGGAATGTGGAGTACTCCTTCATTGTCATGACTCCCAGGTCCACTCTGCGGCAGAGTAGTAGTATCTGTTTGGGTCCCATCTATTGGTCAAAAAGAGCCATTCAATCATTTACCATCCTTGAAGTGATTTAAACCATGTGAAAACAAATTATTAATTATTAATATTAGATAGTGATTGGCTATTGTCCTAATGGGTAGAGTGTTTGTCAAGTCTTTGAGACAGCGGTTCAATCTCAGGTCGAGTCATACCAAAGACTAAGAAAATGGTACTTGAGGCTGCCTTGGTTAACACTTATTATTATTAGGTACAGATCAAAGATAAAGTGGAGCAATCCTGGGAATGGAGTAGCACCCTTCCTAACACCTTGGTGTAGTAGCTATTGAAAAGGAAGCCTCCGGGTCACCAACTTTTATTCACTCATATATGATTTGGCATTAAATAACCCACAAGGGTTGATATACCATCAAACAAAATAAACAAACCAAACTAGATCACATTTTGCATTTTATTTGTTATTGATCCAACCTCCCATAAATCAGGATTTCATAGGAGTTCATTTTTTAGGGTTCTATATTTTTGGGCTGCCTCAGGTGCCAAGCCATGAACTTAGCTCTGCAAAGCAGCTGTTGTCTGAAACCAGGCAATTACAAATTAATAACATTTACCTGATACGAATGCCAGCAAGCTCATGTTATTCATGCATCTTATCTGTCATTAGTTAATTTACTGCTAAATAAAAAAAAATGAATGGAACATCCTCTAAATATCATCACCATTATGTCGTACTGGTAGCACAGATATCCCTGACCCTCTCTCGCCACTTTTCCCTATCGTTCATCGCCTCAGGCAGGTCTTCTGGACAACATCCTGTATCCTCACATAATTGCTGAATGTATATTCGTGCTGGTCGTCCTGCTTTTGCGCGGCCTCTGTGAATGGAATCAAAGGCTGCACACTGTACTGCACATAAATTGTACTGTGCAAAGCAACCGGAATGTCACTTTTCCCGGTAATGGAACATCCTCTAAATATACTAATTCTATAATAATTGCATTGAATAGGTATAAAGAATTCTAATAAAGTTTAGAAATAAGATTAGTTAATGTTTGTTTCATTGACTTCTTAGCAACTTATTTCTTGCATCACTGAAAGATTGCTTTGCACTTATCAAATATTTTATTTTTTTCTACCAGTTTTATTAGTTAATAAAAGTTATGCTTCTTATCTGACAGTTAATTGAACAATTTCATAATAAAAGTTTATGCTTCTTATCTGACAGTTAATTAAACAATTTCATAATAAAAGTTATGCTTCTTATCTGACAGTTAATTAAACAATTCCATAATAAAAGTTATGCTTCTTATCTGACAGTTAATTAAACTATTTCATAATAAAAGTTTATGCTTCTTATCTGACAGTTAATTAAACAATTTCATAATAAAAGTTATGCTTCTTATCTGACAGTTAATTAAACAATTCCATAATAAAAGTTTATGCTTCTTATCTGACAGTTAATTAAACAATTCCATAATAAAAGTTTATGCTTCTTATCTGACAGTTAATTAAACACTTTCATAATAAAAGTTTATGCTTCTTATCTGACAGTTAATTAAACACTTTCATAATAAAAGTTTATGCTTCTTATCTGACAGTTAATTAAACACTTTCATAATAAAAGTTATGCTTCTTATCTGACAGTTAATTAAACAATTTCATAATAAAAGTTATGCTTCTTATCTGACAGTTAATTAAACTATTTCATAATAAAAGTTATGCTTCTTATCTGACAGTTAATTAAACAATTTCATAATAAAAGTTTATGCTTCTTATCTGACAGTTAATTAAACTATTTCATAATAAAAGTTATGCTTCTTATCTGACAGTTAATTAAACAATTTCATAATAAAAGTTATGCTTCTTATCTGACAGTTAATTAAACTATTTCATAATAAAAGTTTATGCTTCTTATCTGACAGTTAATTAAACAATTTCATAATAAAAGTTTATGCTTCTTATCTGACAGTTAATTAAACTATTTCATAATAAAAGTTTATGCTTCTTATCTGACAGTTAATTAAACTATTTCATAATAAAAGTTTATGCTTCTTATCTGACAGTTAATTAAACAATTTCATAATAAAAGTTTATGCTTCTTATCTGACAGTTAATTAAACAATTTCATAATAAAAGTTTATGCTTCTTATCTGACAGTTAATTAAACTATTTCATAATAAAAGTTTATGCTTCTTATCTGACAGTTAATTAAACAATTTCATAATAAAAGTTTATGCTTCTTATCTGAGAGTTAATTAAACAATTTCATAATAAAAGTTTATGCTTCTTATCTGACAGTTAATTAAACTATTTCATAATAAAAGTTTATGCTTCTTATCTTACAGTTAATTAAACAATTTCATAATAAAAGTTTATGCTTCTTAACTGACAGTTAATTAAACAATTTCATAATAAAAGTTTATGCTTCTTATCTGACAGTTAATTAAACAATTTCATAATAAAAGTTATGCTTCTTATCTGACAGTTAATTAAACTATTTCATAATAAAAGTTTATGCTTCTTATCTGACAGTTAATTGAACAATTCCATAATAAAAGTTTATGCTTCTTATCTGACAGTTAATTAAACAATTTCATAATAAAAGTTTATGCTTCTTATCTCTACAGTTAATTAAACAATTTCATAATAAAAGTTTATGCTTCTTATCTGACAGTTAATTAAACTATTTCATAATAAAAGTTTATGCTTCTTATCTGACAGTTAATTAAACAATTCCATAATAAAAGTTTATGCTTCTTATCTGACAGTTAATTAAACAATTTCATAATAAAGAATCAATAATTCGGATACATTTCCACAATCAAAACTTTCTATGTTGATGTTTTATCTGACTTTTTTCCCCAGCAAGTTGTAGCTTGCATCAATAAAAGTTTTGCTTTGTTTGTATGACCATTTTGAAAAGTTATTATGTTAGGAAAGTTAATTAAAGATTTTTATAATAATGAAAACAGTGATTCAATAAAGTTTAGCAAGAAAGGCATTGACAATTATTCATCCACTGATGCTTATTATCTATGAAAATATTTAACTTTAAGAAAAGAAGTACAGTTGGTGTTTTCAAAATAAGTCTACGTATTTACCCAACCCTGCCATCAGAAAGAGGATTTGTCGTAAGGTCACATTTTTTAAAAAATGAAATGATACTGGTGTGAAAATATTAAAAAAAAAAAGAATTTGCCGAATCGTGGACTTCGCCATTCCGGGTGACAACAGAATAAAACTGAAGGAAAGCAAAAACAGAGATTATTGTATTGTGGTAAGGAAGAGATACACAGTGAAATAGAGTTAATTATTTATCAACTGAAGTGGTACAGTCCAACAAATATTACAAGTCTTGTGCTACGGGTGGATATCTTTAAATACTGCCGTGCTTAAGAAACACAATGTCTTTTACACCTCCGTGATACCGGAAGTCATGTTATACAAGCCACTATACAACATTAAGGTCACATTATTTTTTTAAAATGGAATAAAACTGGATTTTTTTCTTCTAGTCTGACTGGCAAAATAAGGCTAAAGGAAACTGTGGGGTCAAGCTGAGGTCAAGGCAATCTGCTTTACTGTTTTTTATCTGACTCCATTCTGAGGTTATTCTATTTTACCCCACATTGTCTATTTGATATAATTCCTTGAACAAGAAGACCCCAAAAGAATTATATGAAAGAAGACAGCAACAGATAGGAGATGAAGACATTTTTTTTTCTTTATTTCCTGGATTCAACAACCATTAAATTGGTGAGGGAATTTTCCCTGAATACATTTGAATTGGTGTTTAAAAATATGTTAATTGTTTCTTGGTGTATGTGTGTCCTCATTTGGTATTTTAAAGCTTTAACAATGTGTTCGTCACTTTTGGGAGTTTGTCTAAGTCCAGTGTTTTAATTTGTAGTTCGATTGGTCCATTTTGTATCTTTTGTATTTTGACATACTGTTAACCGAGACGAGTGCTACTAGTGAAAGGTGAGCCCAACGTGGCACCTTAGAGTGGCCACGTTGGCTTCCTCTAGCAAGCAGGAGATTGAAATGTTGTCAATTCACAGGTCACTGCTGAAAGAGAATGAGCTTCCTCCTTTTGTTGGGAGGTCCCTTTTTCTTTACGTGTGTGTCACCCCTTTTTCCTGTCAGAGGCCTCTGGGAGTTTCTGCATATTTTGATAATTTTCTTTTTTAATTCATTTATTCCCTACAAAACCACTGTACTTTATTCTGTACTCTGATGATTGTAGAGAGGACGGATGAATTTGTACCTTTTGAACTTTAGTTACTGATTCATTTCGTACAATATTAATCTGTAGCAGAAAGAAACTTGTATTTTTTGCTTGGCGCGTAATTTAATTTGACCTTTAGGATCGCCGAATATTTTCACCCAATCAGGATGTCTTGTCCTATTCAGCCCGAACCATCTATCCTCGCAGCACCAAAAATTGAAGAAAGCCCACGAAACACTCTCTTCCTAAGAAATCCGCAATAGGAATGGACATCTTATCATCTGCTCTTAAATATCAGCAGCAGCATCATACACTATGAGGAGAGCCATCTAGTTTATGGACCCCTTGCGTCTATTCTTCTAGACCAAGGGATCCTAGTTGAAAATGAATTGGATGATATTCTGTAACAGCTTCCTTCCTTCTTTCTTTCCTACGAGACTCATAGAATACCAGCGTAAACCCTTTACTTCATGCTGCCATTAAAACCTTCATACAAAACCTAACAACGTCTTCATTCTTCTCCACCACCTTTATTTTCCATCAATATTTAGCGAGGGAATAACAACCAATGTAATACCAATGCAACCAACGTAAAACTAACTTAAACCTAAAAGCTAATAATAATAATAATCTCATCGCTTTAAATCATTATACTAAGTGCACCTGCATATTTTTCATGACCCCTGGAGATGTGTGCAATTGATGCAATTTTATTTTAGTGCAAACCAACTGAAATATTTTATTAAAAAGAAGAAAGATAAAACTATGAGTGAATAAACTATTTACTTTTAATTAGTGGATACAGTATTTAGAAATGGTCCAGGAGACCAGGGTTCAATCCTAGGTTGAGTCTTAGCAAAGATGCCAAAAAAACAGTACTTGATGCCTCCTTGCTTCACACTCAGCATTATAAGATATGCACCCTCCTCTATACCTTGGTGTAGTAGCTATTGAAAAGGGTGCCTTCTGGTTGCCCTCCTTATATAACCATCAAGTTTTGAAAGTTTTTGCTGTGTAATGGCTGTTGTCATGGGAAGTAAATTTGGCCAAGTGAGTTCAAATTCTGAACGAGGTTGTTCGCATTTCACATGGCACTTATTCTCCCTCTAGCTTCGGGTTAATAGTAGGGCAGAAAGGGCTTTTTAACCTTGGTATGAAAACCACTCTAGGAGAAGGAAAATTCAGAATTCATACCAGACCCACAGAAGGGTAGGCTCCTCCAGTCTATTTGTACTCAAGTTATGCTGTATTCATAGTGCCCTACAATCAAACTCGGTCACTAGGTAAGTCTTTTCTAGAGGTATTAAATGATTTTTAACATATTTACAATTTTTGGTAATCTATCTAAGGTTGGGTAATATACTAGTATAAAAACCTGAATTGGATTTGAAGAATGAAAATTTGTCTAAAGAATTTTAAGCACTTGGAAGCATTGAAGGTGAAAAATTGCATTTGAGCTTCTCACTGGCAGGAGATTTGATAACAAATTAAAGACTGCCCACCTGTCTCAACTTTTGAAGCCTGAGTTAGTTTGGAACTATGGACTGTTAAGATGCTTGTGCAGATTCTAATTTGTCTAAATAGGTGGAAGCAGCAATGACTTCTTTTTTTTTTTCTTTCTCAAGTTATAAAGGTAAATATTGCATGCAATTGTGCAGCAAATGATAAGTGCTTCCTCTGGTGGTGGCAGTGGTGATGGTGGTTGGTTGGAAGAGGTTCGGAATGACATCATTGCTATCTTTGATTCCTGCTGTGTGAATTGCACAATGCCTTAAATGGTGCAGTTGCAAAGACCTAGGTGCCAGCAAGGCTCGTATTTCATTTGATTGGATAAGCATTTGGGTAATCATGTGGTTGATGATGAGTCAAAATATGAACATTCTTTGTTAATACTTTGTGTATACATGTAAAACATAGACATTTTCATTCTCATACACATTTTAAAATACACACACACACACACACATATAGACATGCACATTCTTAAACCCACACATTTGTGCACACACACACGCACACACACACACCTACACACTCTTCTGCACACAGACTCAAGTAAAATATTACAAAAATTAATAAAAGTGGACAGTTCTTCACATGTCCTTTTCTAAGTGGTAAAATTTAAATTCACACTTGTGAAAAAACTTAGAAATTAACAATGCCAAAAACATATTAAGAAAAAAAAAAAGATTCCCTCAAAATCATAATGTCATGCCATTTGCAATGATTTTAAAATTATCTGCATAAAAATAAGAAAATCTCACCCATCAATCCCTGGAATCATGATTTTTAATGGAATTAAGTTTAAAAAAAAAAAAGGAAAATATTTTGCTGACTCAATAATGAGGTTACAAATATTTTATTAAAACATTTTTTTAATATAAATTGAAATTGTAAAAACTTCGGCATCACCCTATCTTATCTATCGTATATTAGTGTTAGTTTTACAAATCAAAATTTATTTCCTTCAGAAGGATAAAAATGCATATTGTCCTGAAAAAGAAGCAAAATAACCAAATTAGTGTTCTTGTTTGTTATATCCCTAAGACTATATCAAGTAAAATCCTGGCTACTATGCAACTTGAATCATTGTCTAAAGTAATACTCACCTACAATTATTAAGTAAGTTTTTAGCAAAGGATTTCTTGGTGATTTCTAATAATCTAAATAGCCATTGTACCTATTAATATGAATCAGTTATTATTTCTTATTGATCAGAAAGTGCCTGTATAATTCAATCACTTGGCTGGGGCTGGAGAATACACCAACTGTATCTCTACTAATGGGTAAGATGACCCCAGCAAGTGTCTTGGATATGAAACTGAACCATCTGATTGTAAGACTCCAGTTCTAGAGCTGTGGGGAATGTTAAGTACCCCTTCATTGAAATTGCTCCCAGGTCCACTCTGATCCAGATTGGTAGCACCTGATAAGGTTTTATCTATGGGTCAAATAGAAGTATTTCATTTTTAAACTATGTGCAAACAAATGATTGATGTTTAATTGAATTGTTGGTGATATATTGCAATACTTGGAACCATTCAAAAATGTGTAAATAAATGAGTAATGTTGAACAGAATTATTAGTGTTAAATAGCAATATTTGTAACCACTTCACCATCTATAAACAAAGGATTAATATTGAACAGAAATATTAATGCTAGAATGCAATAATTGAAACCATTTCACTGTGAAGAAACAATAGCAATACTAGTGTGCAAAAAAATTAATTTGAACTCCTTTAAAAGTGAAATTACTAACAAACTATTGACTTACAAATCATATATGTATATCTATTTAAATGTGTGAAAATAAATGACCAATGTTAAATTGTTAGTGTTACATAGCAATTCTTGAAACCATTAAACTGTGTGCAAACAAATGATGAATAGTAAATAGAATTATTAATATTATGTAGAAATACTTTAAACTATTTGTGTGCAAAAAAAAAAATGAGTTCAGGCTCATTTAAAAATGTTAGATACAAGATGTGTTTACAAATCATATATATTGTATATATAAGTATAAACAGTATTTGGCATTAAATAACCTACAATGGTTGATATGCCATAAAACCCAAACAAACCAAATCCTGTTTATTTAATATACATATATGAACAGTATTTGGCATTAAATAATCTTCAATGGTTGATATGCCATAAAACCCAAACAAACCAAATGATATATATCTTATATATATGTATAAAAAGGGTTTGGCATAAAATAACCTACAACGGTTGATATCCCATAAAATCTAACCAAACCAACCAACCATAAAGTGATTTTAACTTTTACAAAAACGCTTACCAGTAAAAAGATGATGAATAAAGAGATGGAAAGAAAAAATAGTTGATGATATTCGAAAGTTCTCTTTCCTAATTTACTAATCATGTTTATAGTCTTCTTAACTTTGATGTTATTTGCTTTTATTTCAAGGAAAATGAAGAAAATATTTACCATGTTTAAACTTCAAAACTCACATGAAGAGCTTGATTAGCTGATTTTGGGAAATATTGAAAAAAAAAACAACAGAACTCTGTAAATCTGTATTCCCCATTGTAGTTCGTTCACACTGTAGCGAGTTTGATTCTTATTTGTTGCCCTGAAATTTTAATTTTATTATAAATTATGCAATGTTTTACTGTAGAACAATGGTTAGCTAAGTCATTTGACAGATCATTATGTAATACATACAAGTGTCGGTCAAAAAGTTTTAAGCCTCACCCAAAAAGCTGCGGATATGATGCTGACAAAAGAAAGACACGGGGAACACAAAAAGGGTTAATAGAAAAACATACATATTCAAGTAACAGAAACAAATGAACCTGGTTAAACAGTGGTTAGTTGAGAAGAAGCCATGAGTCCAGTGGACTAGTGACTATCCGTCCACTATGCAAATAGTATCACACATGATTGTGTGTCACGCGGGTCTGGTGAACTCCGTGTAATGCTCTCGTTGACGTGTATTTATGGAGGAGGGCAAGTTCATTATGTAGGGAGTACAACAGAATATTTTTGTTGTGGCCACACACAACCACTTCTTATAAAACTAAAAAAATCTAAATTAGTTTTGTTGGCTTGGAGACTTTGGGACTCAAGAGAATAACCCCTGTTTAAATAAGATGAGAGCATTAATGAAGGGTAGGTCTGGAGTGATATGTTGGGTTCATTCCTGACAACCACAGTTTCCGTTGTTTTTACCCAAGGTTTGGTTTTACAAGCCACTATAATGATATCTAGGCATGAAATGATCCTGGACAGGTTGATGTGCCATTGGAGTCAGTTATTCTATGACGGAGTGTCCACGCCAACCATTGTTGACATCAACTTTTAATCAAAATCCAAAGGGTATTATATCTTATTATTTTTACTCTGATTAAAAGCTGATGTCAATAATGACTGTCTTTGACATTTTGTCATGGAATAATTGATTGATTTTAATGGCATATCATCCTGCCCAGGATTATATTATGCCTAGGTATTAGTATTAAGGGAGAGTTACCTCCTCTAATGAATGATTGACTCTTCACAGAAAAATGTGTAGTTAGATAGAAAGATGGCCGCTTGACAACACACCATTTGTTGACAGTATATTGCTTATCCAGCCCAATACTGTTCTATCCTGGTCCGTGAGAAATAAAAGCATATATTGTTGTGTTAAAAATGTCTTGAACTGTTTTCTGTTTTATTTTGTTGTTCCAAATATTCTGGGTTGTAACAATTATGAAATAGTTCCTATTTATAATTTTTTGTGTCATTTCTTTTTGTGTTCATTTTTTGCACATGATCCTATCAAATAGAAATAATTTTTAACAGATCTATTTGACCCATAGATAGGACACTAAGATAATACTTTTCTAGGTCACTGGCCCAGTCGATTAAGGCTGCAGAATACACTGACTCCACTTGTGCAGACAGGTAGCCCCCCCCCCAAAAAAAAAAACAAGTGTCCTGTGGCTCTGTCGGTTGAGGCTGCAGAATATGCTGACTGCACCTCTGCAGAGAGGTAAGATTCACTCAAAGAGTGTCCTAGATATGACATTAAACAGTCTGATGATGAGGCTCCAGTAATGCTGGAGCTTTGGGGAATGCGGAGTCATCATGTCATCATCATATCGCGCTGGTAGCACGGATATCCCTGACCCTTTCTCGCCACTCCTCCCTATCGTTCATCGCCCTAGGTAGGTCTTCAGGACAACAACCTGTATCCTCACATAGCTGCTGAATGTACGTTCGTGCTGGTCGTCCTGCTTTTGCGCGGCCGTGTGTGGGGATCCATAAGAGTACATCTCTTATGAGTTCATCTCTGCTTCTCCAGCAGTGTCCTGCATTTCTGGTTCGTCTAACTTGAATAGTTTTCGTGATAGGGGGCAGGTGGCCGTACAGTTGGTGTCTTGTGGGGTGTTGCTGCCAGGACTTGTTCAGGATTGCACGCAGCATTCTTGTGTAATTGCCATCTAGCTTCTTCTCCAGTTGTTTTGTTAGCGTCCATGTAGTGCATCCATATAGCAGTATCGATGTGACCGCTGCCTGGAAGAAACTGCGTTTCATTTTATCGGTTAGGTCTGATTTCCATATAATCGATAGCCTATTGATAGCTATCCATGCTTTCGTTAACCTCGTTTCGATGTCCTTTTCGGTTGATTCGACGCTGCTTCCTAGGTACGTGAATTTGTCTACTAGTTTAAGTGGGGTTCCTTCTAGAGTGGAGATGTCCACCGTTTGGTTATAGCACATATATTCCGTGTTGTGTGCATTAACATAGAGGCCTATGCTTGCTGCTGCTCGTTCCAAACTATGCAGAAGTGTTTCGGCTTGGTCAGGTGTATTTGCCAGTATCGCTATGTCATCGGCGTAGTCGGCGTCGGTAATTGTTGTTGCGGGGTATCTTCTGCTTCTTTTCTTCGTCAGTTCGAAGCCGTTCTCTCTGATTTTGTCAATCGATGTTCTAAGTACGTAGTCTAGACAAATGATAAAGAGGTACGGGGCCAGCGTGTCCCCTTGTAGTACTCCTGCTACAATGTCAAAGTATTCTGTGTCTCCATCCGGTGATCGTACTTTTACTTTAGTGTTTCTATAGAGAATCGTTATTGCCGCTACGGTTTCTTTAGGTATGCCGTACGCTAGTAGGGTTTGTTCCATCTTTCCTCTGTGAATGGAGTCGAAAGCCTTGGTAAAGTCGACAAATATTAATGTCGCTTGTAGGTTCTTTGCCCGCACACCTTCAAGAATTCTGCGGATGGTTAATATTTGTGAGGTCGTGGTACCCTTTTATAAATAACCTACAATAGTTGATGTGTCATGAAAACAAACAAAACCAAACCAGGTCAGAGTGGACCAGGGATTAATGTTAATGAAGGTATACCACACACTGCCCAGATTTCTAGAACTGGAGCCACTTTACCTGATGTGGTGTCATATCTTGAGACACCATTTTTTTGTTGGGTGGGTTGTGGAGTCATACTCTTCTGTGGAGGATTGCATATTTTAAGCCCTGCCAACACGCCAACATAGAATGATGGTAAACAAACCTTTCTTGGAAGCTATACATGTGACCTTGTCCCAAAGTAAGTTCTGTAAATACTTATGTCATATGACTAATGAATTCAATTATAAAATGAGTCTCAATAAATGCTATTGAGATATATATATATATATATTAGCCATAAAATGATATTTTTCTTTATGTGAAATCTTTTTTGAATCTAGGTTTTCAAAATGTTAAAAAATCTACTTATAAAGGAAGTTAAAATTTTTTTTGTTTCTTTTAAAAATAAAATAAAATGACAAATTTTTCTCCTAATAACTTTGAATATCTTGTACATACACAAACACAAATAAAAATATCAGCAGATTATTTTTTAAGGACTTCTTGTTAAAATTATATGACTAGTCCATATTATTATAATTTAATTTTACTGCTATATTTTCCTTTGAACATTTTAAGACTTCTCCAGATCTTCAGGTTAACTTTTGTTCCTTGGAATTAAATATTTTTAGCAGAGATATAACTTTATGGCTAGGGTTAGGTTTATGGCTGAAACTGTTGTGTATTTCTTCTCCTTGGTGTTTGTACATGAATAAAAAGATTGATTTTGATGGCATGTCAACTTGTTTTGGGTTGTTTTTAGTTGTCTAGAGGTTAGGGAATCATTTTTATTGTGTGTTAATTTTTACATTTTTTATGTATATGTTTCTTGAGAGTTGTTTTTTTTTTTTTTGCAGTGATATGATCTCAATTATTCCTATTTAATACAAATAATTTACAGTCAGTTGTATGGTTTCAACTAATCCTATCTTATACTAATAATTATATGATTTTGAGTCATTATTTCTATTTAATAATAGCCATTTTTTTGCCCATGGATGGTTTCAAGTCACAAATAGCAATCCTTAGTAAACACATAGAGCTTCATGTAACTATTCTAAATTCAAATAATTTACCGTCATATAGTATGTAGTATTCCTATTACATCATCATTATGTCGTACCACTAGCACATATTCCCTATAAACTGAACTATTTGATCCATAGAGAGGTTCCTAACATGTACAACCATTCCTGATTAGAGTGGACCTGGGAGTAATGGTAATGAAGTACGTGATCTCCAGAATTGAAGCCTCACCATCATATGTAGTTTAGTGTTATACTCAGAACACACCTCTTCTGCAAAGGATTGAGTCTGTGTATTCTGTGCTTTATCAACAAGGCAGTTAGGTGAGAAGAGTTTGTGTGCTGATTTTTAAGATAAGAACATTGTGAATGCTTGCTGCATACACTTATTTATCATTTGTGTCTAAAACTGAAAAACCTGGCAAATCAGAAAACAAAATTCTATTCTGTGTGGACCACAGAAATAATGGTAATATTGTGGAACTTCTGATTCCATGTAGGATTCTTGAGTGAGGGTTTTTTTTATTTTTCTTTCTTTTAGTGAAAGTAAATTATTTGATGTTCTGGAAGGAGGTAATTTTTTTTTTATTCTTATGTATTAAGTGGGAGGGTCATTATCATTTGGGTAGGGGGTCAGCATCATTTTTATTGTTTTTAACACATACGTGGTGCATTCAATAAGTTTCTAGACTTTTTTGTACAGGCATTTAAAATTGTCGTAGACTCTTGAAAATTCTCTATGTCTTTGCTATGCATCTTATGAGATGACTGACCGATTTTTATGATTTCAGCTTCAAATGAACACCTACAGCAGCAATTGGAATACACCCTACTAAAGCCTGATTGTCACAGCTGGTAAATTTCAAAAATGCAATCTGGATGTGAGGATACTTTAGAAAAATGATATGCAATAAAATTCTGTTTTAAACTTGAAAAAAATGTCTCAAAAACGTATGGAATGCTTCAGACTGCTTTTGGAGCATCTTGCATGAATCAAGCATCAGTTTTTGAGTGGCATAAGAGATTCAAGGAAGGCAGGGAGTCTGTGAGGGATGATGAGAAGTGTGGGAGGAGTAAGGAAGTCAATACACCACAGTTGATTGGCCAAAGGGTTAGGGTTACTATGTTGAGGTTTTAAGAGAGTTCAGGAAGAGATTCTGTCAGAAGAGGCCAGCACTCTTCAAATCGGCTCAGTGGCATTTCCACCAGGACAGTGCACCACAACACTGCATCCTTGCCACAGACTATTTGACCAAGATGGGCATCGACAGTTCCTCAGCCTCCCTATAGTCCAGACCTTGCTCCCTGTGACTTTTGGTTATTCTCTAAGCTCAAAGGCTGTTATTATGAGACAATTGAGGAGATGAAAGAGGCTGTGATGAAGGTCATTGACACACTCACACAAGAGGACTTCCATGGGGCCTTCCAGAAGTTGTTGGAACGGTATAACAAGTGCATTGTGGTCGGAGGAAATTCTTTTGAAGGGGACTAGAGTTTCATGTGTGTACTATCAATAAAAGTGGCCATATGAAAAAAGTCTGGAAACTTACTTAATGATCCTCGTATCATCTCTTGCCCAAAGAATATTGTTAGATGTTCATAAAGAAAGTAAATTCATACACTAGGTTCTATTGACACCTTCTCATGAATCCATCAGTATTGGCTGACCAGCAATAACTTACATCCATCAGCTCTGTGTGGACACTGGCTGCTATCAAGAGGTCTTACTCTGAGCAATGGTCTGTAGGGACAAATTGCAAGAGAGATTTAAGAGAATCTGTGCTGTTGGCATGCCTTGTTGATAAAGGCTGGTTTAAATTCTATTTTCCGTCTTCTTTTGCTTAACAAAGACTAAATGTCACTGCCCAGTTGGCTGGGGTTGTAGAATACACCGACTGCATCTCTGCAGAGGGGTAAGACCACCCACCTCCTCAATGAGTTGGTTCTGTCTCAACAGGTTAGGTGAAACACCATTTACTTTGGGTTTCCACTGAGAAAAAAAATCCCTCTGCTCAAATTAGACTTCCTGTCAGGTCAGTTGTGCTTTTTAATTGTGAATCATATTTTTGTCTGTTACAACTTGATAATAGTATCTCTACTCAGTTTTGTTTAAAAAGGAAATGGTTCCCTCATGTTTAGTGTTGACAACTCATCAATCATTGGCTCAGGTCAATAACCAATAACTATACATGCTGTTTGGTTCTATAAAGAAAAGCCAACAAGGAGATATTGATAATGCTTGGGTCTTTGCCATTATATGTCTCCTTTCTGTTCTTGATGTTTCAGCAGGTTTATTCTTTAGCCTTCATCAGACTAGATAGGTTATCCATATCAGGAAGAAAAATAAAGTTCTAAAAAAATCCCACTTATCTTTATTTCTGTTGTTACCAACTCTTTTTGGACTGGTCTAACAAAAATAATTGTGGTTTCGTTTTAGGATGATCAAGCAAATGTACATATTCTTTTAGAAATTGTAGTCCCTCCAATGGGGAGGGGTTCTTAGCCCCCAAATTTATGTTGCTATCCTAGTAACTAACCAAGTGACTCTTTTAAAAAATTCCCAAATCATGTGTCTGACTACAATCAAGGAAAAAGTAATTCTTTTATAAATTGTAGCCCACTCACAATGGGGTTCAGGGTGCAGTTTGACTTTGCCTCAAAATTTATGTTTCGTTGTTCTCCTGGTAAGTAACTGACTGACACTTTTCAAAAATTCCCAAACCACGTGTCTGACTGTAATAAAGGAAGAAAGTAATTCTTTTATAAATTGTAGCCCACTCACAATGGGGTTCAGGGTGCAGTTTGACTTTGCCTCAAAATTTATGTTTCGTTGTTCTCCTGGTAAGTAACTAACTGACACTTTTCAAAAATTCCCAAACCACGTGTCTGACTGTAATAAAGGAAGAAAGTAATTCTTTTATAAAATGTAGCCCACTCACAATGGGGTTCAGGGTGCAGTTTGACTTTGCCTCAAAATTTATGTTTCGTTGTTCTCCTGGTAAGTAACTAACTGACACTTTTCAAAAATTCCCAAACCACATGTCTGACTGTAATAAAGGAAGAAAGTAATTCTTTTATAAAATGTAGCCCACTCACAATGGGGTTCAGGGTGCAGTTTGACTTTGCCTCAAAATTTATGTTTCGTTGTTCTCCTGGTAAGTAACTAACTGACACTTTTCAAAAATTCCCAAACCACGTGTCTGACTGTAATAAAGGAAGAAAGTAATTCTTTTATAAATTGTAGCCCACTCACAATGGGGTTCAGGGTGCATTTTGACTTTGCCTCAAAATTTATGTTTCGGTGTCCTCGTGGTGTAATGGTTAAAGCGATGGACTGCAGAATCGTAGTAAGCGAGTTCATGCTCCAGTCGCGCTATTACACTCACTTTCGGACAAATACCCTTGGAAAAGGCATGAACCCCCTAATCCTCCCAGCTATGGGTTAAATAGTACCACTACTGTTCTTCTTGAAGGATAGCTTTGGCATTAAATAACCAACAAAGGTTGATATGCCATTAAACAAAGAAAGGTATGAACTGTCCTCATCCCCACAGCTATGAGGTAAATAGTACCATTACTTTTGTTTTAAAAAAGATGGTATTAACAATCATCATCATCTTGTCATGCCACCAGCACGGATATCCCTGACCTTCTCTCGCCACTCCTCCCTATTGTTCATTGCTTCTGGCAGGTTGCCAGAGCTACATCCCATATCCTCACAGAGTTGCTGTATGTAGGTTCAAGCTGGTTGCCCTGCTTTTGCTTGGCCATGTGAGGGGGTCCATAGGAGAATACCACTTACAAGCTCATCCCTGCTTCTCCAGCAGTTTCCTGCATGTCTGGTTTGTCTAACTTTGATAGTTTTTGTTATGAATGGTTGGTGATTCTACAGCTGCTACTTTGTGGAGTGTTCCCTCCTGGGCTTATTCAATATTGCTCACAGCATTCTAGTGTAGTTGCTGTCAAGCTTTTTCTCCATCTATTTAGTCAGCGTCCATGTCATCATCATCATCATGTCGCGCCGCCTGCGCGGATATCCCTGACCGTCTCTCGCCATTTCTCCCTATCATTCATCGCCTCCGGCAGGTCTTCAGGGTTACATCCCGTGTCCTCACACAGCTGCTGTATGTAGGTTCGTGCTGGTCGTCCCACTCTTGCACATCCATGTGTGGGGGTCCACAGGAGTACATCGCTTATGAGCTCGTCCTTGCTTCTCCAGCAGTGTCCTGCGTGTCTGGTTCGTCGAACTTGTATAGTTTTTGTGATGGGGGGCAAGTGTCCGTATAGTTGGAGTCTCGTGGGGTGTTGTCGCCAGGACTTGTTTAATACTGCTCTCAACATTCTTGTATAATTTCCGTCCAGCCTCCTCTCCAGCCGCTTCGTAAGCGTCCATGTGGTGCATCCATATAGCAGTATCGACACAACCGCTGCCTGGAAGAAACTGCGTTTCATTTTATCAGTTAGGTCCGACTTCCATATGATCGAGAGCCTATCGATAGCTGTCCATGCCTTCGTCAGTCGTGTGTCGATGTCTTTCTCGGTTGATGAGACGCTGCTTCCTAGGTAGGTGAATTTGTTGACTAGTTTCAGAGAGGCTCCGTCTAGTGTGGCAATGTTGCCCGTTTGGTTGTAACACATATATTCGGTTTTGTTTGCATTGACATGGAGGCCAATGCCAGCTGCGGCTCGTTCCAGACTATGCAGTAGTGTCTCTGCTTGATTAGGCGTATTCGCTAGTAACGCCAAGTCATCAGCGTAGTCGGCGTCCGTGATTGTTTTTGCGGGGTACCTTTTGCTTCTTCTCTTAGTCAGCTGGAAGCCATTTTCTCTGATTTTGTCGATCGAAGTCCTAAGCACATAGTCTAGACAGATGATAAAGAGGTACGGGGCTTGTGTGTCTCTTTGTAGTACTCCTGCAACTATGTCGAAGTATTCCGTGTCTCCATCTGGTGAACGTACTTTCACTTTGGTGTTTCTGTAGAGAATCATTATCGTTGCTACGGTTTCTTTTGGTAGGCCGTATGCTAGTAGGATTTGCTCCATCTTCCCTCTGTGTATGGAATCGAATGCCTTGGTAAAGTCGACAAATAGTAATGTCGCCTGTAAGTTTTTTGCCCGAACGCCTTCCAGGATTCTACGGATGGTCAGTATTTGTGAGGTTGTGGATCTATTTCTCTGGAAGCCATTTTGGTTTTTCCTAAGGATGTTGTCTATTTTGGGTTCTATGCGGTTTCGTAGTAGGGCATTGTAGATTTTGGCTGCTATGGATGTAAGTGTTATCCCTCGGTAGTTCTTGGCTAGTCCGAGGTCGCCTTTTTTAGGGAATGGAAGGATGCATCCCTTCGTCCATCGTTCTATCCTATTTTGACTATAGACTGCGTTGCATTGCCGGAGCAGTATATCGTCGAATTGTCTCGTCTTCCACACTTCTGGGGGGATCTCGTCTAGCCCCGCCGCTTTCCTATTTTTAATTCTTCTGAGAACCGAGTCTAGTTCTTCTTTGGTGAAAGGACCTAGTTTTACGTCTAATTGCTTACTAATAATTCTGGTGATCGGTTCATCCGTTATTTCCGGTGGGTTTCCTAGTAGATTTTTGAAATGCTGTTCCCACAGTTTTACTCTTTCTTGTTGGCTTGCAGCTTTCAATTTTGCTTTGGCTGTGCTCTTCCTTCCACTTACTTCGTTTATTGTTTGCCAGGCTATCCTGGATTGCCTATCTTCCACCGAGTCTCTAATCTTATCTATCTGATTTTGTACGTATTCTGCCTGTTCTTTTAGGTATATTCCTGTTAATTGATGTTGTGCCTTTTCTAGTTTTCGTGCATTTGTGTTTGTTCGGTTCTTTCGATAGCTTTTGGAGGCAGTCTTCACAAGTGCACGTTTTTCTCTAGCCGCTAGCGTTTCCCAAGGGACTCTATATTTAGTTCTAGGCTTTGTTGGAATACACTTTTCTGCCGCCTCCAGGTGTGCTTCTACAAAATTTTCATATTCGTCATTTGGGGTGCCTATTTCTACCTTCTCTTGTAGTGTCTCGAATCTGTTTCTTAATTCTAATGCATACTTATCTCTAATATCTCTGTTGTTGAGTAGGGCCCAGTCATAGTGCTTGGTCGTCGCTTTACGTGTGGCGTTTTTTCTTAGGCTTAGTCGTACTTTGGCCGTAACTATTCGATGATCGGAGGACACACCCTCGAAAGAGGAGTATGCCTCGCAATTCATCGCACTGTTTTTCCATTTCCTGTTTATAAGGACGTAGTCTATCTGTGCTTTACTCTTATTCGCGTATGTGTAGGTCCATAATTTCCCCTCCCTTTTTTGAAAGTTTGTATTGAGGCATGTTAATCTATTTTCTATCATGAAATCTATTAAATGCTGTCCATTCCTGTTAGACGCGCAGTGTAGGCTGTATTTGTTGTGTCTGTTTTTCCCGATTTGTGCATTCAAATCTCCGCCAATGACTAGCAGGTTGTGTTTCGGAATGCTACGTACTAGGGAGGATAGATCTTCGTAGAAGGTGGCTATTTCGTTGTCTTCGCTAACATTGGTAGGGCTGTAGCAGGAGATAATTGTTGCTTTGGGGTTGCCATTAAACGTTGCGGCCATCATCCTAGGTTGTATTCTCTCAATGCTGTTCAGTGTTTTTAACGCTCTTGGTCCTAGAAGTATTCCCACCCCTCCTACCGATGCATTGACCGAGTTTTTCCATGCCGATACAGTCACCAGCATCCATCCATTACCAGTTTCGTGATACTTGATATCTTCGGTGTGCGTGTATCGGTGCTCTTATATGCAAATTATATCTATCTTATGTTCT
Source organism: Sepioteuthis lessoniana (assembly GCA_963585895.1). Lineage (NCBI taxonomy): Eukaryota > Metazoa > Mollusca > Cephalopoda > Myopsida > Loliginidae > Sepioteuthis > Sepioteuthis lessoniana. The sequence goes on from CAUZXS010006368.1 coordinate 158,651, forward strand.
ACGGCTGATGCAGTTAGCTCTGATAGTTGACCTATTCTATTTAGGGTTCTCACGTTAAATGTCGCTATCTGTATTGTTTGTTTGCATTTTAGTAGTTTTTGTTTGAGCTCTGTAGCTGATTTTTCGAACACTGAGGCCAGGGCTCCAACCTCAGCAGGACGCGCCCCTTTTTTACCTGCGCGAAGAGCGATGCGGTTTAAGGATCTGGTTTGAGTACGAGTCATGGTTATCTTTCGATGGCTGTTTTGTTCTCATCTATAGAAGCCACTCTTATAGATGAGCAGCAGTAGTTCCCCGATCGAACTGACTATCTTGAGCGTTAAGCCGCAAGACTCACACGTACATCATGCTGCTTCCCATGTGTACGCGGTAGTAAAAAAAAAAAAAAAAAAATTTTCTCTTTTTTTTATCTTAAGTAAGTTTATATGCCAATAAAAAAAAAAAAAACTCATTTTAATTTGTATCAGTTTTATGCCTTTATTGGTTTTTTGTTTTTATTTGATTAGTACTGTACATTAAGCATCGATTGCTCTGGATAAATCATCATGCTTCTCTCCCTTGTAATGTAGATTCGATTTTTGGTAATAAATTTATTTGAATTCTGATGTTTGACTTCAAGTGAGACATTTCAATCTGATTTTTCAAACAATCTTTTTCTTTCTCATGAAAACAAACAACATCTGAGATTTTGGATCTGCAACTGGATCTCTGCACAATCCTGGATGAGGATGTATGGATATCTGACAGTTAACCATGCTGCAGCTCTTCTCTCTTCAAAACTAACACTATTATCATCCACGGTAAAGGCAATGTGCTTTTTCATATTGGTATTATTGTTGCTGCAGGAGTTTCCAGAATAAGGTGGAACACGATGTCAATGAATTTGACTTTGGGACTCTTTCTCCTAGCTTATGCACTTCTTTTCTACAAGTTACTTTAACATGCTAGTAGGAAGTTTGAATTCAGTTTTCCTTCTCTTAGACTGATTTCTCTAACCAAGGCTAGTGAGCTCAATCTATTTTACGATTTATCCATTCAGGAAAGAATGAATTCATGCCTATCTCAAGAGCAAAAGCGGGAAATTAAATGCAATCAGCATCATCCTTGGTAACTATTAGGCCATTTAATCCTCCATAAAACTGCCATATCAGCTGGGGCTGTAGAATATGTTAACTGCATTTCTGCTGTGAGGGTTAAGACCCCCCACTCTCCAACAAAGCTATCTGTTGGTTGTATGTTGCGACCCATAATGTATGAGGATTAGATCCTGATTTCTGAGCATTCCTTGACCCAGTAACTGTGCTGGTCTCATGACTTGCAACAGACCACTTTAGTTCTTAAGGAGATTCTGAATCTGATCAATCGGCCGGTCATGTCAAGCCCTAACACCTATATGAATGTTTCGACAGTATTCTCCTAATTGCTCTTGTGGGAGTCAAGTACTCAACCCTATTTTATCGTAAAGGTGCTAAAAGGTGATGGCTGAGGTTCAATTGCGCTGTGATAGCAGTACTTGAAGCCATTTAACTGTGTGCGAACAAAAGAGCTCCAGCTCTTTTAAAAGTAATGTTACCGGCAAACTATTCCCTTGCAAATCATATATAAACGAAATTTGGCATTAAATAACCCACCAGAGTTGATATGTTATAAAACATAACCAACCCAAACTTCCATAAATAAATATATATACACACATATTTACCAACCCCTCCGCTTGGACAGGATATGACACAAGGTCAATTTTTAAGCAGAATTTAACAGGTTTGAATTCAGAGTTTTCCTTCTTGTAGACTAGTTGCCTAACCAAGGCTGAAGAACCTAGTCTGCTCTACGATTTACCCATAGCTGGAGGGAAAATAATTAGATTCATACCTTTCCCAAGGGTATTAGTGCTATATGAAAAGCAATGAGCCTAGTCCAGAATTTGAACTCGTGTCGCCATGTCCATTTCCTACAATGATAACCATTACACCACGGGCATATATATATATATATATATATATGCGACCAAAACTGCTATCCATTTATACCTTACTAGAATTATCATTTTTAAATATAAGCAAAAGTAAAGTTATCGACTTTAGTCGAGGGTGACCCAAAGGCTCCCTTTTCAATAGCTACAACAGCAAGGTGTAGGGGAGAGCATTGCTCCATTCCCTGGATTGCTCCACTTTACCCTTGATCCTTACCTTATAATGCTGAGGGTTAAGCAAGGTGGCATCAAATACCCTTTTTTGAGTCTTTGGTATGACTCGACCTGGGATTGAACCCTGATCTCCCGGACCATTGGTGAACACTCTACTCATTAGGCCAGTGCATACACACACATTATGATCATTAGACCTTTAGTCTGATGATCACGTAAGTGAGAGATTGACAGTCACCTGGTGCTATTGACTCTGTGTTTATAATATTCTAACTTCAGACTACATGTTCTATCACCAATATTGAGCACACTTTCCTTATCATAACAAACTACTTTATATTCATATCTCTCTCTCTCTCTCTCTCTATATATATATATATATATATATATATATATAAACACACACACACACACACGAGAATTTTAGTAATATATAAGGTAGTTTCCATTTGTCTGGATCGACCTTATTTTTAGGAGTGTGTTATTTCTCTCTAAAAGCAATCCACGTTTGTTAAGGTGGCCTTGTGGCCCTGGAACTACTAATGGTCCCCCCACACATACACTTGTGGAACACTTGAGACCCACTGCCATTATTGAATAAAGGATGTTTTTCCTCAAGTGTATATTTATGGAAAACCTAATTACAGGAAATGGTGATGTCTTAGACTTTAAATTTTTTTGAAATTTTTGACTGCCCCTGAATTCGAATATACTAAAAAGAAAAAAAAGATCTTAGTTGTATCCTTCTGACTGTTGGGGTTGGAATATTTGTACAGACGGATGCTTTGCTCTGTCCATTATATTCATACGTGTGTGTGCATAATTATTCAGAGGAAAGATGTTTGGGAATGATGCAACATATGCTTATGTTGATAAAGGTCCATTTTTTATTCCTACATTATATATATATATATATATATATATATATATATATATATATAATATAGTTTGTTATATCTATTAAGTGCCAACTATTGGTGATATAGCATATATATATATGTATATATATATATATATATGGTAGTGTTTTTTATATATATATATATATATATATATATGGTAGTGTTACATTTATAAAGTGTCAACTATTGGTTATATATATACATATATATATAAAATGTAGTTTGCTATATTTATAAATTTAATGCTCAGTATTTGTGTTAGTGTGTGTATGTATATATAATGTAGTTTTATATATTCATGATATTGGTGGTAGTGCATATATATATATATATATAACTGTCAGTTGGTCTGATTATTGCATAGCCAAGAATCTGACAGTTAACAAATGCTGTTTGCTCTGTGTCAACATTATCCTTATATATATTAAACTGATAGTCAATCCAACAGAATAGAAATGTACAAATATGAAAAACACAAGGTCTTTAGCAGATGATTTTCTTCATAGTTTGAATCATTTGCCAATGTTAAATGTTCCAGTTTTTCTAAGTATGAAAAAATTAAACCATGATCAGGGCGTTTGAATATAGGATGTTTTATCTGAAGAAATATATTTAAATAGAATTCAGAAGATAAAATATTGTATATTCAAATGTGCTGATCAAGGTATAATGTTTTCATGTTTAGAAAAACTGGAACGTGCAGTGTTGTTGTACATTTCCATATATCTGTCTGTGTGAATGCTGAAAGCATTTCAGTCATTAAAATTCTGGTCTTTATGTTCACAAATGCTGAGCAGTGTCACAATGCTTTGAAATATGGAATCAAATAAAAACAGGATAAAAACTCAGGTGTATCTTTAAAAGAACTTAGATTTTATCTCTATCCCTACTAGGATATATGGCCCAATTGGCTGGGTCTGTAGAATACACTGACTGCATGTCTTCAGAGGGCTAAGACTTCCGCAATGAGTGTCCTGGATATGACACTTAATAATCTGATGAAGAGGCTCTGGTAATGCTGGAGCTTTGGGGAATGCAGAGTATCCCTTCATTGCCATCACTCCCAGGTGTGCTTTGGCCCGGAGTGATAGAACCAGATAGGGTCTCATCTATAGTTTAAACAAAACACAGCAGTGTACTCATGCTAAACTGAATTGTTTGAAATCAAACTGTTTATATGTATAAAAATGGATTTTGAATAAATAACCTACAATGATTGATATACCATAAAACCAAATAAAAAAAAAATATGAATGTACTTTTAGGAATAAAAACGAATTGGATATGTCCATATAGGATCACCTGATTATTAACTAAGTGAAACTTTGAATTATAACTTTTTATACTGTTTTATAGTTGAAAATATCATATTGCTCTGCATTTGTGTGTATGACTGTATATATATATATATATAGAGAGAGAGAGACACATTGACATACATAAAGTGTTATCCAAAGTATTTTGTAATTTAAATATTAAAGAAAAAAATTACTTAGACTTACTTCATGCTTTCTGTCAAAGTAATCCTCTTTGGCAATGAAAGCCGTGATCTTAGAAAAGATAGTGACAAAAATACTTGCTGTATTTGGTTTGTTGTCCAAGCACATTGGTGTTGAGGGTAGGATCTTATGCCTCTCTCTCTCTCTCTCACTCTATATATTTATATATATATATATATATATATATATATATATAAAGTTAGAAATTACCATGACAAGAAAATCCAGCACATACCTACACACGACATACGGAGCACTGAATAGCTGTTTCGAACTTATTCGGTCTCATCATCCGTATGTCGCATGTAGGTATGTGCTGGATTTTCTTGTCATGGTAATTTTTAACTAAATTCCTCCATTCATGATTATATATATATAGTTCAGGACTACACACACACACACACACACACGTGTGTGTGTGTAGTCCTGAACTATGTTGCATTTCAAATCATTGAATGAAGTCGTGCATAATGTGTCAGCACACAATCTACCATGATACTACCTATCTCAATGGGTATGTACCACAGCTAAAACCACTTTGGTCATGTGATATATATGCTGCAAATTAGCATGTACCAACATATTAGTAAACTTTTGATTAACCCTATTAATAATCAATTTTCGAAATAGAGGAACAATGAGAAAATTTTGTGTTTAGAAGGAGTGCCCCAGAAAAGCTATGCTCCCAGAAACTGTTAAAGGCCTAGTTGGAAATTGTAAAGCATAAGTTCCTGAATTTGATGACTATATATATATATATATATATATATATATATATATATATATACTTTTAAACCAAATTTCAAAAGGAATTTATAACTGGATTTCAGACAAATTATGAATTGCACTTAGTAGTTTGATATTTTCACAAAATTTATTTATATATATATATATATATATATATATACACACGCACAAGAAAACATTTCATTTGTAAATTCACTTCTATTTATATCCTCTCCCTAATACCTCTTACTCTTTCTTGTATATCTACTTCTAGGCACTTATAACATTTATTGTTGATTTCTATATCCACACATTATATATGATTCAACATAGCAATCCCTGCAAGCATAAGGATTATAATTGAGGAGATAAGTCTTCTTTCTGTATTCCATAACTACCTCTCTTTACTTACATCAGACAACCATTTTAACGTGCTGTATTCCAAAGAGAGACGAAAGCAGGAATTGAACATGTCTTGCAAAAATTTCTGGAAGGCAATTGACAAATTGAAGCTGCCACCTTACATAAGAGGATGATTCTCTTCATACTCTGGCCTGAACAAGTGATAAAAGTAGTTTTGTGACCTTGAACAAGAACTTGAGTATAAAGATGATCTCTTACATAAACATCCACTCCATCTTTAACAGTGGCAGAACTTGTGAAATCTACATTCATGTCTTCAGCAACTTTCTCTCCCATCACTGCCTGGGTCAGAGGCCAGCCAAGCCTCATATATATATATATATATATATATATTCATATCAACTTATCTGTACAAACAGGATTTGGCACAACATCAATTTGGTTTGATTTTATGACTCATCAACCATTCTAAGTTATTTAATGCCAAATCTCTCTCTCTCTCTCTCTCTCTCTCTCTCTATATATATATATATATATATATATATATATATATATATACACACACAGTTCTATTTCAAACAATTCAGTTTAGTTTAAGTGTAGATTTTTGTTTACACACAGTTAAATGTCAAAACAGATTTATTTTAAACAATTCAGTTTAACACCAGTACACAATTTAGTTCTATTTGACCCATAGATAGGACCCTATCAGGTGCTACCACTCCGGAATAGAGTGAACCTGGGATCAATGGCAATAAAAGAGTGCTCTGCATTATTCAAAGCTTGAGCATTACTGGAGCCTCATGATCAGATTGTTTAGTGTCATGTCCAGGACACTCGGTGGTGGGGGGTCTTACCCCTCTGCAGAGGTGCAGTTGGTGTATTCTCCAACCTCAAGGTCAATTTGAATTTAGAGTTTTCCTTTGAGACTGTGATACTAAGGTTAAAGAGCCTACTATTAACTCATAGTTGGGGTAGAAGAGTTAAATTTATGTCTTTTCTGAGAGTATTAGTGCTATGTAAAATGTAAACAGCTTTGTCCAGAATCGGTTTGTCATGTCTATTTCCTTGGTAATCATTTCATGAGCAACTTGTCAATGTATATTTGTTTATATAATATTTGTAGTGTAAAAATGTTTGCCAAGTGATTGCTGAAAACAGTTAAGAAATTAAAAAAAAAATGTATTTAATGCTCTTATTAAACAGAGCCAATTTAAAATCTAAAATATCAAAATGGTCACAAAGTCAAATGCTGTCCATTGGATCGATATCAATATTGTTTGGGGTTATTTGTTTTAATTTTTAATGGTGGGTATGGGGCAAAGGCAGAAAAAAAATAACGATATTTCATTTCTGTTTTTCTTAATATGCTCTCTTTTCTCTACTTTTTTTTTTTTTTTTTTTTTTTTTTTTTTTAAACTTCAATACCACTTTTTTCAATTTTTGCCTTTTTCTTTATTGCTGATGTTTCTAAATCAGACAATGGCTGTATGTTCCACTTTAATGCACTGCAAACTTTTTTCTAATAGAGTTTTGCGGACACAAGCAATTTGATTTTAGTTAGATTGATAAGTCAACATTCTGAGTTGAATTTGAAGTTTTCTTTATAATCCTTGATTGTCATGAATGTTGGATTTATAAAAATTCTACTGACATGATCAGCAACTGTCAGTTTCGCTGCTGTCTTTCTCTCTCTCATATATATATATATATAAGGTTTATGGTTCTTACCAGCTCACTTGGTGAGTTAATGGAGGACCAAGTTTAGATGTATTGTTAAATAGTACTCAGTATCAATGATAGAGCATTTACATACATACATACATACATATATATATATGTGTGTGTGGTAGTGTCTGTGACCCTAGGTTTCATGCATTTTGCATTCGTCAGACAGTGAATGTTTTCAAAAAAGGACAATTATTATGATTAACCTTTTGTTTGAAACTGGGGGTTATTTGTGTGTATGTGGGCAAAGTCTGTATATCATTGAATGTTAGTATGTTTGTGTATGTGCTGTTGCTTGTGTGTACATATATACATATGTTTGCATATGTACTGTCATACATCTTTACATATTCACACATATTTTCGGTACCTATTGAGGGGAAGGGGTGAGGTGAATTAAGAGAGTTTGAGAAGGGAAGAGTTGGTGATGAAGGGGTGGGGAAATGGACTGTTGCAATCAGAATGGCATCTTTTTCATCTATAATCCTACCTAACTTGATGGTAGCTAAAGTTTTATTTGATGTGAATATGAAATCTTTGTTTTGTGGTGAATTTTGTTGAGTGATGAAAAAGATTGCAATTAAAATCGTCACATTAGATATATATAGTGTTGTCAAGGGTTATGTAGTATAGTATTTATGAGCAGGTAATAAAAATTATGTTAGGTTTTGGGTAGCAATAATAATAATAATGGTAACAATTATAATCATAATGGTCTTTGACAATACTGATGGGTGCTTATAATCTAATAATGTGAAAAAAATTGTGCTTATAATTATTGACAATACTAAAATATTATTTACATTTCCTGGCAATTCTTGTAGGTGTTGATAATGTGATAAAGTTTTTTAACAAACATACTTACATATAATAGCACACAAACTTAGGCCCACATTTTTTGAACAGAAAATTAAATATATTAATTGGCCTTTTTTGAAAACCTTCACTCTGTCTGACAAATGCAGAATGCATGGAAACCAGGGTCATAGACACTACCATGTGATATATATATATATATATTTGTTGGTTTCCAAGTTGATGTTATTCTCTGAAGTTTCATCCGCAGTTTCGTAATTTTCTGTGATGGTTCTGTTAACACACACACACCCACACACACACACACACACACACACACACACACACACACACACAGAGTGCTTTAAAAAATTATTTCATAATCTTTTAACTTGTCCAATTCTCATTCAAATTTTAACACCATGTGTAGAAACAACTCCAAACTCCATGTTTAATGTTTTTTCTTTTCAAGTGTAGAAATGCCATTCATTGGAAAAGAAAATCATTATATATAGAATTTTGAGTAGCTTCTTACATTCATTAGCCCAGTGCGGACCCTGGATAGCACCCAGAAGACCTACCAAAATTGATAAACAGAGAGAATCAAGTGAATATGTACTATCAGCTCAACTTGAGAATCTAGATCTTGTCAGAAAGATCAGTTAGGACAACAATACACCTTAGTTTACACTTCTCGCAGTTTAAGAGATTAATATGTATCTGAACCAAAAAGAATTTAATGAAATTTTAATTTAAATCCTTCATATGATGAAAACCTTATTCATCTGTTGTAAATTTCATCTACTTCAAATTCATTAGAAGACAATGTTTTTGAATCAGATTTTCCTCTTTTACAACTCTAGGTAAAATGTTTTCCAAATCTCTTTGTTATTCATATCACGAAATATAATCATATTGGAGCAGTGATAAAAACATTCCCTTTTTCTCATGTGTGAGGTGATGTGATTTGAAGCAATGGAATCATTCTGGACCCATAACCCAAAGGTCCATAGACTGAAACTAAACTCTGTTACCATTGATGTTAAGCATAAATGTCTGGCTGAAAAAAATGTAGTGGTAGTCCTCACAGTAGAAAGTGAAAGGATTTAACTGACTTGCCACCAAGTTGATGTATGACACAAGGTCATTTTATAGTAAAGAGCCATTCATGTGTGGCTATACTAAAAATATGCTTGGTCTTGAGCAATAAACTACACCCTGCTTAGCAGTTATAACTTGAAG
>CAUZXS010006369.1:0-60801 GCA_963585895.1 Sepioteuthis lessoniana
CATATATAATGTTATTTTACAGATATACATTTCTGTATTGGAGTATTAATATTAACTAAAGAATGTATCAATATAGAGCAATAATGATTAGATTTTAACATTGGTATTATATCTTTCATATACACATATCTATGTTAATGATAAATAGGATGGTTGTAATTAAAGATATAGACTACATTAAATTATCACCAAGAAATTTATAAAAATAAACCTAAAACGCTTACATTTTACTAAGATGAGCAAGTATGAATTTCAGAGTCTTGTCAATTTTTTCTCTTTTACTAACGTATAATTCCTGTGTACATATGTATGATAAAAACAATGGTCTGTGATGCTTATTTGGTGAATAAACATTTCAGAATATGACTTTCTGATATCATTCAGAGACATATTAATATTGTTCCTTACATAGTTATAATATTTTTATTACTAAAGTTGTTTAGCGATTATATGTTGAAGTATAATCTCAAAGGTTATATATTTTCTAACGTATACATCGTTAGCATATGCACACATTCATGACAATATGACATTTTTTTTGCTATTACTAAAAGTTTACAACGTAAGTATATTAATGACAATGATGACATCTGTAATGTTCTTTACAGTTATATATTTCTTTGTAGGATTATAAATATTAACAGGAAAATGTACCAATATAGAGCCCAAATGATTAGGTTTATACATTGGTAACATATATTTCATGTGTACATATATATATTCATGATAAATAATAATAGTTGCAATACGGGATATACATTAAATTGAAATATCACTGAAAAAAGTATGAAAATAAAGTTAAAATGCTTACTTTTTACTTAGTTTAGCAACTATTATATTCATTCTTTTAGTAACATATAATTCGTGCTTACGTATACACAATTAGGATTACAAAATGAGTGTGTGATGTTTATTTTTTGAATTCACATTTTTATACATGATTTACTAATGTCTTTCATAGATAAATTAATATTGTATCTTAGATAGTCATAATTTGTTGATTTTTAATGACTTTTAGCGATTATAAGTTAAAATATCATCTTAAACCTTATAAATTTGTTAACGTATACATCATGTGAATATTCACACATTCATGACAATATAACATTTGCATTTCTATTGCTGAACGTTTACATCGTGACTATATTAATGGACGTAATGTCATATATAATGTTATTTTACAGATATACATTTCTGTATTGGAGTATTAATATTAACTAAAGAATGTATCAATATAGAGCAATAATGATTAGATTTTAACATTGGTATTATATCTTTCATATACACATATCTATGTTAATGATAAATAGGATGGTTGTAATTAAAGATATAGACTACATTAAATTATCACCAAGAAATTTATAAAAATAAACCTAAAACGCTTACATTTTACTAAGATGAGCAAGTATGAATTTCAGAGTCTTGTCAATTTTTTCTCTTTTACTAACGTATAATTCCTGTGTACATATGTATGATAAAAACAATGGTCTGTGATGCTTATTTGGTGAATAAACATTTCAGAATATGACTTTCTGATATCATTCAGAGACATATTAATATTGTTCCTTTCATAGTTATAATATTTTTATTACTAAAGTTGTTTAGCGATTATATGTTGAAGTATAATCTCAAAGGTTATATATTTTCTAACGTATACATCGTTAGCATATGCACACATTCATGACAATATAACATTTTTTTTGCTATTACTAAAAGTTTACAACGTAAGTATATTAATGACAATGATGACATCTGTAATGTTCTTTACAGTTATATATTTCTTTGTAGGATTATAAATATTAACAGGAAAATGTACCAATATAGAGCCCAAATGATTAGGTTTATACATTGGTAACATATATTTCATGTGTACATATATATATTCATGATAAATAATAATAGTTGCAATACGGGATATACATTAAATTGAAATATCACTGAAAAAAGTATGAAAATAAAGTTAAAATGCTTACTTTTTACTTAGTTTAGCAACTATTATATTCATAGTCTGTTCAATTGCTTTCTCTTTTAGTAACATATAATTCGTGCTTACGTATACAAAATTAGGATTACAAAATGAGTGTGTGATGTTTATTTATTGAATTCACATTTTTATACATGATTTACTAATGTCTTTCATAGATAAATTAATATTGTATCTTAAATAGTCATAATTTGTTGATTTTTAATGACTTTTAGCGATTATAAGTTAAAATATCATCTTAAACCTTATAAATTTGTTAACGTATACATCATGTGAATATTCACACATTCATGACAATATAACATTTGCATTTCTATTGCTGAACGTTTACATCGTGACTATATTAATGGACGTAATGTCATATATAATGTTATTTTACAGATATACATTTCTGTATTGGAGTATTAATATTAACTAAAGAATGTATCAATATAGAGCAATAATGATTAGATTTTAACATTGGTATTATATCTTTCATATACACATATCTATGTTAATGATAAATAGGATGGTTGTAATTAAAGATATAGACTACATTAAATTATCACCAAGAAATTTATAAAAATAAACCTAAAACGCTTACATTTTACTAAGATGAGCAAGTATGAATTTCAGAGTCTTGTCAATTTTTTCTCTTTTACTAACGTATAATTCCTGTGTACATATGTATGATAAAAACAATGGTCTGTGATGCTTATTTGGTGAATAAACATTTCAGAATATGACTTTCTGATATCATTCAGAGACATATTAATATTGTTCCTTTCATAGTTATAATATTTTTATTACTGAAGTTGTTTAGCAATTATATGTTGAAGTATAATCTCAAAGGTTATATATTTTCTAACGTATACATCGTTAGCATATGCACACATTCATGACAATATAACATTTTTTTTGCTATTACTAAAAGTTTACAACGTAAGTATATTAATGACAATGATGACATCTGTAATGTTCTTTACAGTTATATATTTCTTTGTAGGATTATAAATATTAACAGGAAAATGTACCAATATAGAGCCCAAATGATTAGGTTTATACATTGGTAACATATATTTCATGTGTACATATATATATTCATGATAAATAATAATAGTTGCAATACGGGATATACATTAAATTGAAATATCACTGAAAAAAGTATGAAAATAAAGTTAAAATGCTTACTTTTTACTTAGTTTAGCAACTATTATATTCATTCTTTTAGTAACATATAATTCGTGCTTACGTATACACAATTAGGATTACAAAATGAGTGTGTGATGTTTATTTTTTGAATTCACATTTTTATACATGATTTACTAATGTCTTTCATAGATAAATTAATATTGTATCTTAGATAGTCATAATTTGTTGATTTTTAATGACTTTTAGCGATTATAAGTTAAAATATCATCTTAAACCTTATAAATTTGTTAACGTATACATCATGTGAATATTCACACATTCATGACAATATAACATTTGCATTTCTATTGCTGAACGTTTACATCGTGACTATATTAATGGACGTAATGTCATATATAATGTTATTTTACAGATATACATTTCCGTATTGGAGTATTAATATTAACTAAAGAATGTATCAATATAGAGCAATAATGATTAGATTTTAACATTGGTATTATATCTTTCATATAAACATATCTATGTTAATGATAAATAGGATGGTTGTAATTAAAGATATAGACTACATTAAATTATCACCAAGAAATTTATAAAAATAAACCTAAAACGCTTACATTTTACTAAGATGAGCAAGTATGAATTTCAGAGTCTTGTCAATTTTTTCTCTTTTACTAACGTATAATTCCTGTGTACATATGTATGATAAAAACAATGGTCTGTGATGCTTATTTGGTGAATAAACATTTCAGAATATGACTTTCTGATATCATTCAGAGACATATTAATATTGTTCCTTTCATAGTTATAATATTTTTATTACTAAAGTTGTTTAGCGATTATATGTTGAAGTATAATCTCAAAGGTTATATATTTTCTAACGTATACATCGTTAGCATATGCACACATTCATGACAATATAACATTTTTTTTGCTATTACTAAAAGTTTACAACGTAAGTATATTAATGACAATGATGACATCTGTAATGTTCTTTACAGTTATATATTTCTTTGTAGGATTATAAATATTAACAGGAAAATGTACCAATATAGAGCCCAAATGATTAGGTTTATACATTGGTAACATATATTTCATGTGTACATATATATATTCATGATAAATAATAATAGTTGCAATACGGGATATACATTAAATTGAAATATCACTGAAAAAAGTATGAAAATAAAGTTAAAATGCTTACTTTTTACTTAGTTTAGCAACTATTATATTCATAGTCTGTTCAATTGCTTTCTCTTTTAGTAACATATAATTCGTGCTTACGTATACACAATTAGGATTACAAAATGAGTGTGTGATGTTTATTTATTGAATTCACATTTTTATACATGATTTACTAATGTCTTTCATAGATAAATTAATATTGTATCTTAAATAGTCATAATTTGTTGATTTTTAATGACTTTTAGCGATTATAAGTTAAAATATCATCTTAAACCTTATAAATTTGTTAACGTATACATCATGTGAATATTCACACATTCATGACAATATAACATTTGCATTTCTATTGCTGAACGTTTACATCGTGACTATATTAATGGACGTAATGTCATATATAATGTTATTTTACAGATATACATTTCTGTATTGGAGTATTAATATTAACTAAAGAATGTATCAATATAGAGCAATAATGATTAGATTTTAACATTGGTATTATATCTTTCATATACACATATCTATGTTAATGATAAATAGGATGGTTGTAATTAAAGATATAGACTACATTAAATTATCACCAAGAAATTTATAAAAATAAACCTAAAACGCTTACATTTTACTAAGATGAGCAAGTATGAATTTCAGAGTCTTGTCAATTTTTTCTCTTTTACTAACGTATAATTCCTGTGTACATATGTATGATAAAAACAATGGTCTGTGATGCTTATTTGGTAAATAAACATTTCAAAATATGACTTTCTGATATTATTAAGAGACATATTAATATTGTTCCTTACATAGTTATAATATTTTTATTACTAAAGTTACAATTAGGATTACAAAATGAGTGTGTGATGTTTATTTTTTGAATTCACATTTTTATACATGATTTACTAATGTCTTTCATAGATAAATTAATATTGTATCTTAGATAGTCATAATTTGTTGATTTTTAATGACTTTTAGCGATTATAAGTTAAAATATCATCTTAAACCTTATAAATTTGTTAACGTATACATCATGTGAATATTCACACATTCATGACAATATAACATTTGCATTTCTATTGCTGAACGTTTACATCGTGACTATATTAATGGACGTAATGTCATATATAATGTTATTTTACAGATATACATTTCTGTATTGGAGTATTAATATTAACTAAAGAATGTATCAATATAGAGCAATAATGATTAGATTTTAACATTGGTATTATATCTTTCATATACACATATCTATGTTAATGATAAATAGGATGGTTGTAATTAAAGATATAGACTACATTAAATTATCACCAAGAAATTTATAAAAATAAACCTAAAACGCTTACATTTTACTAAGATGAGCAAGTATGAATTTCAGAGTCTTGTCAATTTTTTCTCTTTTACTAACGTATAATTCCTGTGTACATATGTATGATAAAAACAATGGTCTGTGATGCTTATTTGGTGAATAAACATTTCAGAATATGACTTTCTGATATCATTCAGAGACATATTAATATTGTTCCTTTCATAGTTATAATATTTTTATTACTAAAGTTGTTTAGCGATTATATGTTGAAGTATAATCTCAAAGGTTATATATTTTCTAACGTATACATCGTTAGCATATGCACACATTCATGACAATATAACATTTTTTTTGCTATTACTAAAAGTTTACAACGTAAGTATATTAATGACAATGATGACATCTGTAATGTTCTTTACAGTTATATATTTCTTTGTAGGATTATAAATATTAACAGGAAAATGTACCAATATAGAGCCCAAATGATTAGGTTTATACATTGGTAACATATATTTCATGTGTACATATATATATTCATGATAAATAATAATAGTTGCAATACGGGATATACATTAAATTAAAATATCACTGAAAAAAGTATGAAAATAAAGTTAAAATGCTTACTTTTTACTTAGTTTAGATACTATAATATTCATTCTTTTAGTAACATATAATTCGTGCTTAAGTATACACAATTATGATTAAAAAATTAGTGTGTGATGTTTATTTATTGAATTCACATTTTTATACATGATTTACTCATGTCTTTCATAGATAAATTAATATTGTATCTTAAATAGTCATAATTTGTTGATTTTTAATGACTTTTAGCGATTATAAGTTAAAATATCATCTTAAACCTTATAAATTTGTTAACGTACACATCATGTGAATATTCACACATTCATGACAATATAACATTTGCATTTCTATTGCTGAACGTTTACATCGTGACTATATTAATGGACGTAATGTCATATATAATGTTATTTTACAGATATACATTTCTGTATTGGAGTATTAATATTAACTAAAGAATGTATCAATATAGAGCAATAATGATTAGATTTTAACATTGGTATTATATCTTTCATATACACATATCTATGTTAATGATAAATAGGATGGTTGTAATTAAAGATATAGACTACATTAAATTATCACCAAGAAATTTATAAAAATAAACCTAAAACGCTTACATTTTACTATTATGAGCAAGTATGAATTTCAGAGTCTTGTCAATTTTTTCTCTTTTACTAACGTATAATTCCTGTGTACATATGTATGATAAAAACAATGGTCATTGATGCTTATTTGGTGAATAAACATTTCAGAATATGACTTTCTGATATCATTCAGAGACATATTAATATTGTTCCTTACATAGTTATAATATTTTTATTACTAAAGTTGTTTAGCGATTATATGTTGAAGTATAATCTCAAAGGTTATATATTTTCTAACGTATACATCGTTACATATGCACACATTCATGACAATATAACATTTTTTTTGCTATTACTAAAAGTTTACAACGTAAGTATATTAATGACAATGATGACATCTGTAATGTTCTTTACAGTTATATATTTCTTTGTAGGATTATAAATATTAACAGGAAAATGTACCAATATAGAGCCCAAATGATTAGGTTTATACATTGGTAACATATATTTCATGTGTACATATATATATTCATGATAAATAATAATAGTTGCAATACGGGATATACATTAAATTGAAATATCACTGAAAAAAGTATGAAAATAAAGTTAAAATGCTTACTTTTTACTTAGTTTAGCAACTATTATATTCATAGTCTGTTCAATTGCTTTCTCTTTTAGTAACATATAATTCGTGCTTACGTATACACAATTAGGATTACAAAATGAGTGTGTGATGTTTATTTATTGAATTCACATTTTTATACATGATTTACTAATGTCTTTCATAGATAAATTAATATTGTATCTTAAATAGTCATAATTTGTTGATTTTTAATGACTTTTAGCGATTATAAGTTAAAATATCATCTTAAACCTTATAAATTTGTTAACGTATACATCATGTGAATATTCACACATTCATGACAATATAACATTTGCATTTCTATTGCTGAACGTTTACATCGTGACTATATTAATGGACGTAATGTCATATATAATGTTATTTTACAGATATACATTTCTGTATTGGAGTATTAATATTAACTAAAGAATGTATCAATATAGAGCAATAATGATTAGATTTTAACATTGGTATTATATCTTTCATATACACATATCTATGTTAATGATAAATAGGATGGTTGTAATTAAAGATATAGACTACATTAAATTATCACCAAGAAATTTATAAAAATAAACCTAAAACGCTTACATTTTACTAAGATGAGCAAGTATGAATTTCAGAGTCTTGTCAATTTTTTCTCTTTTACTAACGTATAATTCCTGTGTACATATGTATGATAAAAACAATGGTCTGTGATGCTTATTTGGTAAATAAACATTTCAAAATATGACTTTCTGATATCATTCAGAGACATATTAATATTGTTCCTTACATAGTTATAATATTTTTATTACTAAAGTTGTTCAGCGATTATATGTTGAAGTATAATCTCAAAGGTTATATATTTTCTAACGTATACATCGTTAGCATATGCACACATTCATGACAATATAACATTTTTTTTGCTATTACTAAAAGTTTACAACGTAAGTATATTAATGACAATGATGACATCTGTAATGTTCTTTACAGTTATATATTTCTTTGTAGGATTATAAATATTAACAGGAAAATGTACCAATATAGAGCCCAAATGATTAGGTTTATACATTGGTAACATATATTTCATGTGTACATATATATATTCATGATAAATAATAATAGTTGCAATACGGGATATACATTAAATTGAAATATCACTGAAAAAAGTATGAAAATAAAGTTAAAATGCTTACTTTTTACTTAGTTTAGCAACTATTATATTCATAGTCTGTTCAATTGCTTTCTCTTTTAGTAACATATAATTCGTGCTTACGTATACACAATTAGGATTACAAAATGAGTGTGTGATGTTTATTTTTTGAATTCACATTTTTATACATGATTTACTAATGTCTTTCATAGATAAATTAATATTGTATCTTAGATAGTCATAATTTGTTGATTTTTAATGACTTTTAGCGATTATAAGTTAAAATATCATCTTAAACCTTATAAATTTGTTAACGTATACATCATGTGAATATTCACACATTCATGACAATATAACATTTGCATTTCTATTGCTGAACGTTTACATCGTGACTATATTAATGGACGTAATGTCATATATAATGTTATTTTACAGATATACATTTCTGTATTGGAGTATTAATATTAACTAAAGAATGTATCAATATAGAGCAATAATGATTAGATTTTAACATTGGTATTATATCTTTCATATACACATATCTATGTTAATGATAAATAGGATGGTTGTAATTAAAGATATAGACTACATTAAATTATCACCAAGAAATTTATAAAAATAAACCTAAAACGCTTACATTTTACTAAGATGAGCAAGTATGAATTTCAGAGTCTTGTCAATTTTTTCTCTTTTACTAACGTATAATTCCTGTGTACATATGTATGATAAAAACAATGGTCTGTGATGCTTATTTGGTGAATAAACATTTCAGAATATGACTTTCTGATATCATTCAGAGACATATTAATATTGTTCCTTTCATAGTTATAATATTTTTATTACTAAAGTTGTTTAGCGATTATATGTTGAAGTATAATCTCAAAGGTTATATATTTTCTAACGTATACATCGTTAGCATATGCACACATTCATGACAATATAACATTTTTTTTGCTATTACTAAAAGTTTACAACGTAAGTATATTAATGACAATGATGACATCTGTAATGTTCTTTACAGTTATATATTTCTTTGTAGGATTATAAATATTAACAGAAAATTTACCAATATAGAGCTCAAATGATTAGGTTTATACATTGGTAACATATATTTCATGTGTACATATATATATTCATGATAAATAATAATAGTTGCAATACGGGATATACATTAAATTGAAATATCACTGAAAAAAGTATGAAAATAAAGTTAAAATGCTTACTTTTTACTTAGTTTAGATACTATAATATTCATTCTTTTAGTAACATATAATTCGTGCTTAAGTATACACAATTATGATTAAAAAATGAGTGTGTGATGTTTATTTTTTGAATTCACATTTTTATACATGATTTACTAATGTCTTTCATAGATAAATTAATATTGTATCTTAGATAGTCATAATTTGTTGATTTTTAATGACTTTTAGCGATTATAAGTTAAAATATCATCTTAAACCTTATAAATTTGTTAACGTATACATCATGTGAATATTCACACATTCATGACAATATAACATTTGCATTTCTATTGCTGAACGTTTACATCGTGACTATATTAATGGACGTAATGTCATATATAATGTTATTTTACAGATATACATTTCTGTATTGGAGTATTAATATTAACTAAAGAATGTATCAATATAGAGCAATAATGATTAGATTTTAACATTGGTATTATATCTTTCATATACACATATCTATGTTAATGATAAATAGGATGGTTGTAATTAAAGATATAGACTACATTAAATTATCACCAAGAAATTTATAAAAATAAACCTAAAACGCTTACATTTTACTAAGATGAGCAAGTATGAATTTCAGAGTCTTGTCAATTTTTTCTCTTTTACTAACGTATAATTCCTGTGTACATATGTATGATAAAAACAATGGTCTGTGATGCTTATTTGGTGAATAAACATTTCAGAATATGACTTTCTGATATCATTCAGAGACATATTAATATTGTTCCTTTCATAGTTATAATATTTTTATTACTAAAGTTGTTTAGCGATTATATGTTGAAGTATAATCTCAAAGGTTATATATTTTCTAACGTATACATCGTTAGCATATGCACACATTCATGACAATATAACATTTTTTTTGCTATTACTAAAAGTTTACAACGTAAGTATATTAATGACAATGATGACATCTGTAATGTTCTTTACAGTTATATATTTCTTTGTAGGATTATAAATATTAACAGAAAATTTACCAATATAGAGCTCAAATGATTAGGTTTATACATTGGTAACATATATTTCATGTGTACATATATATATTCATGATAAATAATAATAGTTGCAATACGGGATATACATTAAATTGAAATATCACTGAAAAAAGTATGAAAATAAAGTTAAAATGCTTACTTTTTACTTAGTTTAGCAACTATTATATTCATAGTCTGTTCAATTGCTTTCTCTTTTAGTAACATATAATTCGTGCTTACGTATACACAATTAGGATTACAAAATGAGTGTGTGATGTTTATTTATTGATTTCACATTTTTATACATGATTTACTAATGTCTTTCATAGATAAATTAATATTGTATCTTAAATAGTCATAATTTGTTGATTTTTAATGACTTTTAGCGATTATAAGTTAAAATATCATCTTAAACCTTATAAATTTGTTAACGTATACATCATGTGAATATTCACACATTCATGACAATATAACATTTGCATTTCTATTGCTGAACGTTTACATCGTGACTATATTAATGGACGTAATGTCATATATAATGTTATTTTACAGATATACATTTCTGTATTGGAGTATTAATATTAACTAAAGAATGTATCAATATAGAGCAATAATGATTAGATTTTAACATTGGTATTATATCTTTCATATACACATATCTATGTTAATGATAAATAGGATGGTTGTAATTAAAGATATAGACTACATTAAATTATCACCAAGAAATTTATAAAAATAAACCTAAAACGCTTACATTTTACTAAGATGAGCAAGTATGAATTTCAGAGTCTTGTCAATTTTTTCTCTTTTACTAACGTATAATTCCTGTGTACATATGTATGATAAAAACAATGGTCTGTGATGCTTATTTGGTAAATAAACATTTCAAAATATGACTTTCTGATATTATTAAGAGACATATTAATATTGTTCCTTACATAGTTATAATATTTTTATTACTAAAGTTGTTCAGCGATTATATGTTGAAGTATAATCTCAAAGGTTATATATTTTCTAACGTATACATCGTTAGCATATGCACACATTCATGACAATATAACATTTTTTTTGCTATTACTAAAAGTTTACAACGTAAGTATATTAATGACAATGATGACATCTGTAATGTTCTTTACAGTTATATATTTCTTTGTAGGATTATAAATATTAACAGGAAAATGTACCAATATAGAGCCCAAATGATTAGGTTTATACATTGGTAACATATATTTCATGTGTACATATATATATTCATGATAAATAATAATAGTTGCAATACGGGATATACATTAAATTAAAATATCACTGAAAAAAGTATGAAAATAAAGTTAAAATGCTTACTTTTTACTTAGTTTAGATACTATAATATTCATTCTTTTAGTAACATATAATTCGTGCTTAAGTATACACAATTATGATTAAAAAATTAGTGTGTGATGTTTATTTATTGAATTCACATTTTTATACATGATTTACTCATGTCTTTCATAGATAAATTAATATTGTATCTTAAATAGTCATAATTTGTTGATTTTTAATGACTTTTAGCGATTATAAGTTAAAATATCATCTTAAACCTTATAAATTTGTTAACGTACACATCATGTGAATATTCACACATTCATGACAATATAACATTTGCATTTCTATTGCTGAACGTTTACATCGTGACTATATTAATGGACGTAATGTCATATATAATGTTATTTTACAGATATACATTTCTGTATTGGAGTATTAATATTAACTAAAGAATGTATCAATATAGAGCAATAATGATTAGATTTTAACATTGGTATTATATCTTTCATATACACATATCTAGGTTAATGATAAATAGGATGGTTGTAATTAAAGATATAGACTACATTAAATTATCACCAAGAAATTTATAAAAATAAACCTAAAACGCTTACATTTTACTATTATGAGCAAGTATGAATTTCAGAGTCTTGTCAATTTTTTCTCTTTTACTAACGTATAATTCCTGTGTACATATGTATGATAAAAACAATGGTCATTGATGCTTATTTGGTGAATAAACATTTCAGAATATGACTTTCTGATATCATTCAGAGACATATTAATATTGTTCCTTACATAGTTATAATATTTTTATTACTAAAGTTGTTCAGCGATTATATGTTGAAGTATAATCTCAAAGGTTATATATTTTCTAACGTATACATCGTTACATATGCACACATTCATGACAATATAACATTTTTTTTGCTATTACTAAAAGTTTACAACGTAAGTATATTAATGACAATGATGACATCTGTAATGTTCTTTACAGTTATATATTTCTTTGTAGGATTATAAATATTAACAGGAAAATGTACCAATATAGAGCCCAAATGATTAGGTTTATACATTGGTAACATATATTTCATGTGTACATATATATATTCATGATAAATAATAATAGTTGCAATACGGGATATACATTAAATTGAAATATCACTGAAAAAAGTATGAAAATAAAGTTAAAATGCTTACTTTTTACTTAGTTTAGCAACTATTATATTCATAGTCTGTTCAATTGCTTTCTCTTTTAGTAACATATAATTCGTGCTTACGTATACAAAATTAGGATTACAAAATGAGTGTGTGATGTTTATTTATTGAATTCACATTTTTATACATGATTTACTAATGTCTTTCATAGATAAATTAATATTGTATCTTAAATAGTCATAATTTGTTGATTTTTAATGACTTTTAGCGATTATAAGTTAAAATATCATCTTAAACCTTATAAATTTGTTAACGTATACATCATGTGAATATTCACACATTCATGACAATATAACATTTGCATTTCTATTGCTGAACGTTTACATCGTGACTATATTAATGGACGTAATGTCATATATAATGTTATTTTACAGATATACATTTCTGTATTGGAGTATTAATATTAACTAAAGAATGTATCAATATAGAGCAATAATGATTAGATTTTAACATTGGTATTATATCTTTCATATACACATATCTATGTTAATGATAAATAGGATGGTTGTAATTAAAGATATAGACTACATTAAATTATCACCAAGAAATTTATAAAAATAAACCTAAAACGCTTACATTTTACTAAGATGAGCAAGTATGAATTTCAGAGTCTTGTCAATTTTATCTCTTTTACTAACGTATAATTCCTGTGTACATATGTATGATAAAATCAATGGTCTGTGATGCTTATTTGGTGAATAAACATTTCAGAATATGACTTTCTGATTTTTATTACTAAAGTTGTTTAGCGATTATATGTTGAAGTATAATCTCAAAGGTTATATATTTTCTAACGTATACATCGTTAGCATATGCACACATTCATGACAATATAACATTTTTTTTGCTATTACTAAAAGTTTACAACGTAAGTATATTAATGACAATGATGACATCTGTAATGTTCTTTACAGTTATATATTTCTTTGTAGGATTATAAATATTAACAGGAAAATGTACCAATATAGAGCCCAAATGATTAGGTTTATACATTGGTAACATATATTTCATGTGTACATATATATATTCATGATAAATAATAATAGTTGCAATACGGGATATACATTAAATTGAAATATCACTGAAAAAAGTATGAAAATAAAGTTAAAATGCTTACTTTTTACTTAGTTTAGCAACTATTATATTCATAGTCTGTTCAATTGCTTTCTCTTTTAGTAACATATAATTCGTGCTTACGTATACACAATTAGGATTACAAAATGAGTGTGTGATGTTTATTTATTGATTTCACATTTTTATACATGATTTACTAATGTCTTTCATAGATAAATTAATATTGTATCTTAAATAGTCATAATTTGTTGATTTTTAATGACTTTTAGCGATTATAAGTTAAAATATCATCTTAAACCTTATAAATTTGTTAACGTATACATCATGTGAATATTCACACATTCATGACAATATAACATTTGCATTTCTATTGCTGAACGTTTACATCGTGACTATATTAATGGACGTAATGTCATATATAATGTTATTTTACAGATATACATTTCTGTATTGGAGTATTAATATTAACTAAAGAATGTATCAATATAGAGCAATAATGATTAGATTTTAACATTGGTATTATATCTTTCATATACACATATCTATGTTAATGATAAATAGGATGGTTGTAATTAAAGATATAGACTACATTAAATTATCACCAAGAAATTTATAAAAATAAACCTAAAACGCTTACATTTTACTAAGATGAGCAAGTATGAATTTCAGAGTCTTGTCAATTTTTTCTCTTTTACTAACGTATAATTCCTGTGTACATATGTATGATAAAAACAATGGTCTGTGATGCTTATTTGGTAAATAAACATTTCAAAATATGACTTTCTGATATTATTAAGAGACATATTAATATTGTTCCTTACATAGTTATAATATTTTTATTACTAAAGTTGTTCAGCGATTATATGTTGAAGTATAATCTCAAAGGTTATATATTTTCTAACGTATACATCGTTAGCATATGCACACATTCATGACAATATAACATTTTTTTTGCTATTACTAAAAGTTTACAACGTAAGTATATTAATGACAATGATGACATCTGTAATGTTCTTTACAGTTATATATTTCTTTGTAGGATTATAAATATTAACAGGAAAATGTACCAATATAGAGCCCAAATGATTAGGTTTATACATTGGTAACATATATTTCATGTGTACATATATATATTCATGATAAATAATAATAGTTGCAATACGGGATATACATTAAATTAAAATATCACTGAAAAAAGTATGAAAATAAAGTTAAAATGCTTACTTTTTACTTAGTTTAGATACTATAATATTCATTCTTTTAGTAACATATAATTCGTGCTTAAGTATACACAATTATGATTAAAAAATTAGTGTGTGATGTTTATTTATTGAATTCACATTTTTATACATGATTTACTCATGTCTTTCATAGATAAATTAATATTGTATCTTAAATAGTCATAATTTGTTGATTTTTAATGACTTTTAGCGATTATAAGTTAAAATATCATCTTAAACCTTATAAATTTGTTAACGTACACATCATGTGAATATTCACACATTCATGACAATATAACATTTGCATTTCTATTGCTGAACGTTTACATCGTGACTATATTAATGGACGTAATGTCATATATAATGTTATTTTACAGATATACATTTCTGTATTGGAGTATTAATATTAACTAAAGAATGTATCAATATAGAGCAATAATGATTAGATTTTAACATTGGTATTATATCTTTCATATACACATATCTAGGTTAATGATAAATAGGATGGTTGTAATTAAAGATATAGACTACATTAAATTATCACCAAGAAATTTATAAAAATAAACCTAAAACGCTTACATTTTACTATTATGAGCAAGTATGAATTTCAGAGTCTTGTCAATTTTTTCTCTTTTACTAACGTATAATTCCTGTGTACATATGTATGATAAAAACAATGGTCATTGATGCTTATTTGGTGAATAAACATTTCAGAATATGACTTTCTGATATCATTCAGAGACATATTAATATTGTTCCTTACATAGTTATAATATTTTTATTACTAAAGTTGTTCAGCGATTATATGTTGAAGTATAATCTCAAAGGTTATATATTTTCTAACGTATACATCGTTACATATGCACACATTCATGACAATATAACATTTTTTTTGCTATTACTAAAAGTTTACAACGTAAGTATATTAATGACAATGATGACATCTGTAATGTTCTTTACAGTTATATATTTCTTTGTAGGATTATAAATATTAACAGGAAAATGTACCAATATAGAGCCCAAATGATTAGGTTTATACATTGGTAACATATATTTCATGTGTACATATATATATTCATGATAAATAATAATAGTTGCAATACGGGATATACATTAAATTGAAATATCACTGAAAAAAGTATGAAAATAAAGTTAAAATGCTTACTTTTTACTTAGTTTAGCAACTATTATATTCATAGTCTGTTCAATTGCTTTCTCTTTTAGTAACATATAATTCGTGCTTACGTATACACAATTAGGATTACAAAATGAGTGTGTGATGTTTATTTATTGATTTCACATTTTTATACATGATTTACTAATGTCTTTCATAGATAAATTAATATTGTATCTTAAATAGTCATAATTTGTTGATTTTTAATGACTTTTAGCGATTATAAGTTAAAATATCATCTTAAACCTTATAAATTTGTTAACGTATACATCATGTGAATATTCACACATTCATGACAATATAACATTTGCATTTCTATTGCTGAACGTTTACATCGTGACTATATTAATGGACGTAATGTCATATATAATGTTATTTTACAGATATACATTTCTGTATTGGAGTATTAATATTAACTAAAGAATGTATCAATATAGAGCAATAATGATTAGATTTTAACATTGGTATTATATCTTTCATATACACATATCTATGTTAATGATAAATAGGATGGTTGTAATTAAAGATATAGACTACATTAAATTATCACCAAGAAATTTATAAAAATAAACCTAAAACGCTTACATTTTACTAAGATGAGCAAGTATGAATTTCAGAGTCTTGTCAATTTTTTCTCTTTTACTAACGTATAATTCCTGTGTACATATGTATGATAAAAACAATGGTCTGTGATGCTTATTTGGTAAATAAACATTTCAAAATATGACTTTCTGATATTATTAAGAGACATATTAATATTGTTCCTTACATAGTTATAATATTTTTATTACTAAAGTTGTTCAGCGATTATATGTTGAAGTATAATCTCAAAGGTTATATATTTTCTAACGTATACATCGTTAGCATATGCACACATTCATGACAATATAACATTTTTTTTGCTATTACTAAAAGTTTACAACGTAAGTATATTAATGACAATGATGACATCTGTAATGTTCTTTACAGTTATATATTTCTTTGTAGGATTATAAATATTAACAGGAAAATGTACCAATATAGAGCCCAAATGATTAGGTTTATACATTGGTAACATATATTTCATGTGTACATATATATATTCATGATAAATAATAATAGTTGCAATACGGGATATACATTAAATTAAAATATCACTGAAAAAAGTATGAAAATAAAGTTAAAATGCTTACTTTTTACTTAGTTTAGATACTATAATATTCATTCTTTTAGTAACATATAATTCGTGCTTAAGTATACACAATTATGATTAAAAAATTAGTGTGTGATGTTTATTTATTGAATTCACATTTTTATACATGATTTACTCATGTCTTTCATAGATAAATTAATATTGTATCTTAAATAGTCATAATTTGTTGATTTTTAATGACTTTTAGCGATTATAAGTTAAAATATCATCTTAAACCTTATAAATTTGTTAACGTACACATCATGTGAATATTCACACATTCATGACAATATAACATTTGCATTTCTATTGCTGAACGTTTACATCGTGACTATATTAATGGACGTAATGTCATATATAATGTTATTTTACAGATATACATTTCTGTATTGGAGTATTAATATTAACTAAAGAATGTATCAATATAGAGCAATAATGATTAGATTTTAACATTGGTATTATATCTTTCATATACACATATCTATGTTAATGATAAATAGGATGGTTGTAATTAAAGATATAGACTACATTAAATTATCACCAAGAAATTTATAAAAATAAACCTAAAACGCTTACATTTTACTAAGATGAGCAAGTATGAATTTCAGAGTCTTGTCAATTTTTTCTCTTTTACTAACGTATAATTCCTGTGTACATATGTATGATAAAAACAATGGTCTGTGATGCTTATTTGGTAAATAAACATTTCAAAATATGACTTTCTGATATCATTCAGAGACATATTAATATTGTTCCTTACATAGTTATAATATTTTTATTACTAAAGTTGTTTAGCGATTATATGTTGAAGTATAATCTCAAAGGTTATATATTTTCTAACGTATACATCGTTAGCATATGCACACATTCATGACAATATAACATTTTTTTTGCTATTACTAAAAGTTTACAACGTAAGTATATTAATGACAATGATGACATCTGTAATGTTCTTTACAGTTATATATTTCTTTGTAGGATTATAAATATTAACAGGAAAATGTACCAATATAGAGCCCAAATGATTAGGTTTATACATTGGTAACATATATTTCATGTGTACATATATATATTCATGATAAATAATAATAGTTGCAATACGGGATATACATTAAATTGAAATATCACTGAAAAAAGTATGAAAATAAAGTTAAAATGCTTACTTTTTACTTAGTTTAGCAACTATTATATTCATAGTCTGTTCAATTGCTTTCTCTTTTAGTAACATATAATTCGTGCTTACGTATACACAATTAGGATTACAAAATGAGTGTGTGATGTTTATTTATTGAATTCACATTTTTATACATGATTTACTAATGTCTTTCATAGATAAATTAATATTGTATCTTAAATAGTCATAATTTGTTGATTTTTAATGACTTTTAGCGATTATAAGTTAAAATATCATCTTAAACCTTATAAATTTGTTAACGTATACATCATGTGAATATTCACACATTCATGACAATATAACATTTGCATTTCTATTGCTGAACGTTTACATCGTGACTATATTAATGGACGTAATGTCATATATAATGTTATTTTACAGATATACATTTCTGTATTGGAGTATTAATATTAACTAAAGAATGTATCAATATAGAGCAATAATGATTAGATTTTAACATTGGTATTATATCTTTCATATACACATATCTATGTTAATGATAAATAGGATGGTTGTAATTAAAGATATAGACTACATTAAATTATCACCAAGAAATTTATAAAAATAAACCTAAAACGCTTACATTTTACTAAGATGAGCAAGTATGAATTTCAGAGTCTTGTCAATTTTTTCTCTTTTACTAACGTATAATTCCTGTGTACATATGTATGATAAAAACAATGGTCTGTGATGCTTATTTGGTAAATAAACATTTCAAAATATGACTTTCTGATATCATTCAGAGACATATTAATATTGTTCCTTACATAGTTATAATATTTTTATTACTAAAGTTGTTCAGCGATTATATGTTGAAGTATAATCTCAAAGGTTATATATTTTCTAACGTATACATCGTTAGCATATGCACACATTCATGACAATATAACATTTTTTTTGCTATTACTAAAAGTTTACAACGTAAGTATATTAATGACAATGATGACATCTGTAATGTTCTTTACAGTTATATATTTCTTTGTAGGATTATAAATATTAACAGGAAAATGTACCAATATAGAGCCCAAATGATTAGGTTTATACATTGGTAACATATATTTCATGTGTACATATATATATTCATGATAAATAATAATAGTTGCAATACGGGATATACATTAAATTGAAATATCACTGAAAAAAGTATGAAAATAAAGTTAAAATGCTTACTTTTTACTTAGTTTAGCAACTATTATATTCATAGTCTGTTCAATTGCTTTCTCTTTTAGTAACATATAATTCGTGCTTACGTATACAAAATTAGGATTACAAAATGAGTGTGTGATGTTTATTTATTGAATTCACATTTTTATACATGATTTACTAATGTCTTTCATAGATAAATTAATATTGTATCTTAAATAGTCATAATTTGTTGATTTTTAATGACTTTTAGCGATTATAAGTTAAAATATCATCTTAAACCTTATAAATTTGTTAACGTATACATCATGTGAATATTCACACATTCATGACAATATAACATTTGCATTTCTATTGCTGAACGTTTACATCGTGACTATATTAATGGACGTAATGTCATATATAATGTTATTTTACAGATATACATTTCTGTATTGGAGTATTAATATTAACTAAAGAATGTATCAATATAGAGCAATAATGATTAGATTTTAACATTGGTATTATATCTTTCATATACACATATCTATGTTAATGATAAATAGGATGGTTGTAATTAAAGATATAGACTACATTAAATTATCACCAAGAAATTTATAAAAATAAACCTAAAACGCTTACATTTTACTAAGATGAGCAAGTATGAATTTCAGAGTCTTGTCAATTTTTTCTCTTTTACTAACGTATAATTCCTGTGTACATATGTATGATAAAAACAATGGTCTGTGATGCTTATTTGGTAAATAAACATTTCAAAATATGACTTTCTGATATCATTCAGAGACATATTAATATTGTTCCTTACATAGTTATAATATTTTTATTACTAAAGTTGTTCAGCGATTATATGTTGAAGTATAATCTCAAAGGTTATATATTTTCTAACGTATACATCGTTAGCATATGCACACATTCATGACAATATAACATTTTTTTTGCTATTACTAAAAGTTTACAACGTAAGTATATTAATGACAATGATGACATCTGTAATGTTCTTTACAGTTATATATTTCTTTGTAGGATTATAAATATTAACAGGAAAATGTACCAATATAGAGCCCAAATGATTAGGTTTATACATTGGTAACATATATTTCATGTGTACATATATATATTCATGATAAATAATAATAGTTGCAATACGGGATATACATTAAATTGAAATATCACTGAAAAAAGTATGAAAATAAAGTTAAAATGCTTACTTTTTACTTAGTTTAGCAACTATTATATTCATAGTCTGTTCAATTGCTTTCTCTTTTAGTAACATATAATTCGTGCTTACGTATACAAAATTAGGATTACAAAATGAGTGTGTGATGTTTATTTATTGAATTCACATTTTTATACATGATTTACTAATGTCTTTCATAGATAAATTAATATTGTATCTTAAATAGTCATAATTTGTTGATTTTTAATGACTTTTAGCGATTATAAGTTAAAATATCATCTTAAACCTTATAAATTTGTTAACGTATACATCATGTGAATATTCACACATTCATGACAATATAACATTTGCATTTCTATTGCTGAACGTTTACATCGTGACTATATTAATGGACGTAATGTCATTTATAATGTTATTTTACAGATATACATTTCTGTATTGGAGTATTAATATTAACTAAAGAATGTATCAATATAGAGCAATAATGATTAGATTTTAACATTGGTATTATATCTTTCATATACACATATCTATGTTAATGATAAATAGGATGGTTGTAATTAAAGATATAGACTACATTAAATTATCACCAAGAAATTTATAAAAATAAACCTAAAATGCTTACATTTTACTAAGATGAGCAAGTATAAATTTCAGAGTCTTGTCAATTTTTTCTCTTTTACTAACGTATAATTCCTGTGTACATATGTATGATAAAAACAATGGTCTGTGATGCTTATTTGGTAAATAAACATTTCAAAATATGACTTTCTGATATCATTCAGAGACATATTAATATTGTTCCTTACATAGTTATAATATTTTTATTACTAAAGTTGTTCAGCGATTATATGTTGAAGTATAATCTCAAAGGTTATATATTTTCTAACGTATACATCGTTAGCATATGCACACATTCATGACAATATAACATTTTTTTTGCTATTACTAAAAGTTTACAACGTAAGTATATTAATGACAATGATGACATCTGTAATGTTCTTTACAGTTATATATTTCTTTGTAGGATTATAAATATTAACAGGAAAATGTACCAATATAGAGCCCAAATGATTAGGTTTATACATTGGTAACATATATTTCATGTGTACATATATATATTCATGATAAATAATAATAGTTGCAATACGGGATATACATTAAATTGAAATATCACTGAAAAAAGTATGAAAATAAAGTTAAAATGCTTACTTTTTACTTAGTTTAGCAACTATTATATTCATAGTCTGTTCAATTGCTTTCTCTTTTAGTAACATATAATTCGTGCTTACGTATACACAATTAGGATTACAAAATGAGTGTGTGATGTTTATTTATTGAATTCACATTTTTATACATGATTTACTAATGTCTTTCATAGATAAATTAATATTGTATCTTAAATAGTCATAATTTGTTGATTTTTAATGACTTTTAGCGATTATAAGTTAAAATATCATCTTAAACCTTATAAATTTGTTAACGTATACATCATGTGAATATTCACACATTCATGACAATATAACATTTGCATTTCTATTGCTGAACGTTTACATCGTGACTATATTAATGGACGTAATGTCATATATAATGTTATTTTACAGATATACATTTCTGTATTGGAGTATTAATATTAACTAAAGAATGTATCAATATAGAGCAATAATGATTAGATTTTAACATTGGTATTATATCTTTCATATACACATATCTATGTTAATGATAAATAGGATGGTTGTAATTAAAGATATAGACTACATTAAATTATCACCAAGAAATTTATAAAAATAAACCTAAAACGCTTACATTTTACTAAGATGAGCAAGTATGAATTTCAGAGTCTTGTCAATTTTTTCTCTTTTACTAACGTATAATTCCTGTGTACATATGTATGATAAAAACAATGGTCTGTGATGCTTATTTGGTGAATAAACATTTCAAAATATGACTTTCTGATATCATTCAGAGACATATTAATATTGTTCCTTTCATAGTTATAATATTTTTATTACTAAAGTTGTTTAGCGATTATATGTTGAAGTATAATCTCAAAGGTTATATATTTTCTAACGTATACATCGTTAGCATATGCACACATTCATGACAATATAACATTTTTTTTGCTATTACTAAAAGTTTACAACGTAAGTATATTAATGACAATGATGACATCTGTAATGTTCTTTACAGTTATATATTTCTTTGTAGGATTATAAATATTAACAGGAAAATGTACCAATATAGAGCCCAAATGATTAGGTTTATACATTGGTAACATATATTTCATGTGTACATATATATATTCATGATAAATAATAATAGTTGCAATACGGGATATACATTAAATTGAAATATCACTGAAAAAAGTATGAAAATAAAGTTAAAATGCTTACTTTTTACTTAGTTTAGCAACTATTATATTCATAGTCTGTTCAATTGCTTTCTCTTTTAGTAACTTATAATTCGTGCTTACGTATACACAATTAGGATTACAAAATGAGTGTGTGATGTTTATTTATTGAATTCACATTTTTATACATGATTTACTAATGTCTTTCATAGATAAATTAATATTGTATCTTAAATAGTCATAATTTGTTGATTTTTAATGACTTTTAGCGATTATAAGTTAAAATATCATCTTAAACCTTATAAATTTGTTAACGTACACATCATGTGAATATTCACACATTCATGACAATATAACATTTGCATTTCTATTGCTGAACGTTTACATCGTGACTATATTAATGGACGTAATGTCATATATAATGTTATTTTACAGATATACATTTCTGTATTGGAGTATTAATATTAACTAAAGAATGTATCAATATAGAGCAATAATGATTAGATTTTAACATTGGTATTATATCTTTCATATACACATATCTATGTTAATGATAAATAGGATGGTTGTAATTAAAGATATAGACTACATTAAATTATCACCAAGAAATTTATAAAAATAAACCTAAAACGCTTACATTTTACTAAGATGAGCAAGTATGAATTTCAGAGTCTTGTCAATTTTTTCTCTTTTACTAACGTATAATTCCTGTGTACATATGTATGATAAAAACAATGGTCTGTGATGCTTATTTGGTGAATAAACATTTCAGAATATGACTTTCTGATATCATTCAGAGACATATTAATATTGTTCCTTTCATAGTTATAATATTTTTATTACTAAAGTTTTTTAGCGATTATATGTTGAAGTATAATCTCAAAGGTTATATATTTTCTAACGTATACATCGTTAGCATATGCACACATTCATGACAATATAACATTTTTTTTGCTATTACTAAAAGTTTACAACGTAAGTATATTAATGACAATGATGACATCTGTAATGTTCTTTACAGTTATATATTTCTTTGTAGGATTATAAATATTAACAGGAAAATGTACCAATATAGAGCCCAAATGATTAGGTTTATACATTGGTAACATATATTTCATGTGTACATATATATATTCATGATAAATAATAATAGTTGCAATACGGGATATACATTAAATTGAAATATCACTGAAAAAAGTATGAAAATAAAGTTAAAATGCTTACTTTTTACTTAGTTTAGCAACTATTATATTCATAGTCTGTTCAATTGCTTTCTCTTTTAGTAACTTATAATTCGTGCTTACGTATACACAATTAGGATTACAAAATGAGTGTGTGATGTTTATTTATTGAATTCACATTTTTATACATGATTTACTAATGTCTTTCATAGATAAATTAATATTGTATCTTAAATAGTCATAATTTGTTGATTTTTAATGACTTTTAGCGATTATAAGTTAAAATATCATCTTAAACCTTATAAATTTGTTAACGTACACATCATGTGAATATTCACACATTCATGACAATATAACATTTGCATTTCTATTGCTGAACGTTTACATCGTGACTATATTAATGGACGTAATGTCATATATAATGTTATTTTACAGATATACATTTCTGTATTGGAGTATTAATATTAACTAAAGAATGTATCAATATAGAGCAATAATGATTAGATTTTAACATTGGTATTATATCTTTCATATACACATATCTATGTTAATGATAAATAGGATGGTTGTAATTAAAGATATAGACTACATTAAATTATCACCAAGAAATTTATAAAAATAAACCTAAAACGCTTACATTTTACTAAGATGAGCAAGTATGAATTTCAGAGTCTTGTCAATTTTTTCTCTTTTACTAACGTATAATTCCTGTGTACATATGTATGATAAAAACAATGGTCTGTGATGCTTATTTGGTGAATAAACATTTCAGAATATGACTTTCTGATATCATTCAGAGACATATTAATATTGTTCCTTTCATAGTTATAATATTTTTATTACTAAAGTTGTTTAGCGATTATATGTTGAAGTATAATCTCAAAGGTTATATATTTTCTAACGTATACATCGTTAGCATATGCACACATTCATGACAATATAACATTTTTTTTGCTATTACTAAAAGTTTACAACGTAAGTATATTAATGACAATGATGACATCTGTAATGTTCTTTACAGTTATATATTTCTTTGTAGGATTATAAATATTAACAGGAAAATGTACCAATATAGAGCCCAAATGATTAGGTTTATACATTGGTAACATATATTTCATGTGTACATATATATATTCATGATAAATAATAATAGTTGCAATACGGGATATACATTAAATTGAAATATCACTGAAAAAAGTATGAAAATAAAGTTAAAATGCTTACTTTTTACTTAGTTTAGCAACTATTATATTCATAGTCTGTTCAATTGCTTTCTCTTTTAGTAACATATAATTCGTGCTTACGTATACACAATTAGGATTACAAAATGAGTGTGTGATGTTTATTTATTGAATTCACATTTTTATACATGATTTACTAATGTCTTTCATAGATAAATTAATATTGTATCTTAAATAGTCATAATTTGTTGATTTTTAATGACTTTTAGCGATTATAAGTTAAAATATCATCTTAAACCCTATAAATTTGTTAACGTATACATCATGTGAATATTCACACATTCATGACAATATAACATTTGCATTTCTATTGCTGAACGTTTACATCGTGACTATATTAATGGACGTAATGTCATATATAATGTTATTTTACAGATATACATTTCTGTATTGGAGTATTAATATTAACTAAAGAATGTATCAATATAGAGCAATAATGATTAGATTTTAACATTGGTATTATATCTTTCATATACACATATCTATGTTAATGATAAATAGGATGGTTGTAATTAAAGATATAGACTACATTAAATTATCACCAAGAAATTTATAAAAATAAACCTAAAACGCTTACATTTTACTAAGATGAGCAAGTATGAATTTCAGAGTCTTGTCAATTTTTTCTCTTTTACTAACGTATAATTCCTGTGTACATATGTATGATAAAAACAATGGTCTGTGATGCTTATTTGGTGAATAAACATTTCAGAATATGACTTTCTGATATCATTCAGAGACATATTAATATTGTTCCTTTCATAGTTATAATATTTTTATTACTAAAGTTGTTTAGCGATTATATGTTGAAGTATAATCTCAAAGGTTATATATTTTCTAACGTATACATCGTTAGCATATGCACACATTCATGACAATATAACATTTTTTTTGCTATTACTAAAAGTTTACAACGTAAGTATATTAATGACAATGATGACATCTGTAATGTTCTTTACAGTTATATATTTCTTTGTAGGATTATAAATATTAACAGGAAAATGTACCAATATAGAGCCCAAATGATTAGGTTTATACATTGGTAACATATATTTCATGTGTACATATATATATTCATGATAAATAATAATAGTTGCAATACGGGATATACATTAAATTGAAATATCACTGAAAAAAGTATGAAAATAAAGTTAAAATGCTTACTTTTTACTTAGTTTAGCAACTATTATATTCATAGTCTGTTCAATTGCTTTCTCTTTTAGTAACATATAATTCGTGCTTACGTATACACAATTAGGATTACAAAATGAGTGTGTGATGTTTATTTATTGAATTCACATTTTTATACATGATTTACTAATGTCTTTCATAGATAAATTAATATTGTATCTTAAATAGTCATAATTTGTTGATTTTTAATGACTTTTAGCGATTATAAGTTAAAATATCATCTTAAACCCTATAAATTTGTTAACGTATACATCATGTGAATATTCACACATTCATGACAATATAACATTTGCATTTCTATTGCTGAACGTTTACATCGTGACTATATTAATGGACGTAATGTCATATATAATGTTATTTTACAGATATACATTTCTGTATTGGAGTATTAATATTAACTAAAGAATGTATCAATATAGAGCAATAATGATTAGATTTTAACATTGGTATTATATCTTTCATATACACATATCTATGTTAATGATAAATAGGATGGTTGTAATTAAAGATATAGACTACATTAAATTATCACCAAGAAATTTATAAAAATAAACCTAAAACGCTTACATTTTACTAAGATGAGCAAGTATGAATTTCAGAGTCTTGTCAATTTTTTCTCTTTTACTAACGTATAATTCCTGTGTACATATGTATGATAAAAACAATGGTCTGTGATGCTTATTTGGTGAATAAACATTTCAGAATATGACTTTCTGATATCATTCAGAGACATATTAATATTGTTCCTTTCATAGTTATAATATTTTTATTACTAAAGTTGTTTAGCGATTATATGTTGAAGTATAATCTCAAAGGTTATATATTTTCTAACGTATACATCGTTAGCATATGCACACATTCATGACAATATAACATTTTTTTTGCTATTACTAAAAGTTTACAACGTAAGTATATTAATGACAATGATGACATCTGTAATGTTCTTTACAGTTATATATTTCTTTGTAGGATTATAAATATTAACAGGAAAATGTACCAATATAGAGCCCAAATGATTAGGTTTATACATTGGTAACATATATTTCATGTGTACATATATATATTCATGATAAATAATAATAGTTGCAATACGGGATATACATTAAATTGAAATATCACTGAAAAAAGTATGAAAATAAAGTTAAAATGCTTACTTTTTACTTAGTTTAGCAACTATTATATTCATTCTTTTAGTAACATATAATTCGTGCTTACGTATACACAATTAGGATTACAAAATGAGTGTGTGATGTTTATTTTTTGAATTCACATTTTTATACATGATTTACTAATGTCTTTCATAGATAAATTAATATTGTATCTTAAATAGTCATAATTTGTTGATTTTTAATGACTTTTAGCGATTATAAGTTAAAATATCATCTTAAACCTTATAAATTTGTTAACGTACACATCATGTGAATATTCACACATTCATGACAATATAACATTTGCATTTCTATTGCTGAACGTTTACATCGTGACTATATTAATGGACGTAATGTCATATATAATGTTATTTTACAGATATACATTTCTGTATTGGAGTATTAATATTAACTAAAGAATGTATCAATATAGAGCAATAATGATTAGATTTTAACATTGGTATTATATCTTTCATATACACATATCTATGTTAATGATAAATAGGATGGTTGTAATTAAAGATATAGACTACATTAAATTATCACCAAGAAATTTATAAAAATAAACCTAAAACGCTTACATTTTACTAAGATGAGCAAGTATGAATTTCAGAGTCTTGTCAATTTTTTCTCTTTTACTAACGTATAATTCCTGTGTACATATGTATGATAAAAACAATGGTCTGTGATGCTTATTTGGTGAATAAACATTTCAGAATATGACTTTCGGATATTATTCAGAGACATATTAATATTGTTCCTTACATAGTTATAATATTTTTATTACTAAAGTTGTTTAGCGATTATATGTTGAAGTATAATCTCAAAGGTTATATATTTTCTAACGTATACATCGTTAGCATATGCACACATTCATGACAATATAACATTTTTTTTGCTATTACTAAAAGTTTACAACGTAAGTATATTAATGACAATGATGACATCTGTAATGTTCTTTACAGTTATATATTTCTTTGTAGGATTATAAATATTAACAGGAAAATGTACCAATATAGAGCCCAAATGATTAGGTTTATACATTGGTAACATATATTTCATGTGTACATATATATATTCATGATAAATAATAATAGTTGCAATACGGGATATACATTAAATTGAAATATCACTGAAAAAAGTATGAAAATAAAGTTAAAATGCTTACTTTTTACTTAGTTTAGCAACTATTATATTCATAGTCTGTTCAATTGCTTTCTCTTTTAGTAACATATAATTCGTGCTTACGTAT
Organism: Sepioteuthis lessoniana; assembly: GCA_963585895.1. Lineage (NCBI taxonomy): Eukaryota > Metazoa > Mollusca > Cephalopoda > Myopsida > Loliginidae > Sepioteuthis > Sepioteuthis lessoniana. The sequence continues at coordinate 29,758 of CAUZXS010006369.1, forward strand.
ACACAATTAGGATTACAAAATGAGTGTGTGATGTTTATTTATTGAATTCACATTTTTATACATGATTTACTAATGTCTTTCATAGATAAATTAATATTGTATCTTAAATAGTCATAATTTGTTGATTTTTAATGACTTTTAGCGATTATAAGTTAAAATATCATCTTAAACCCTATAAATTTGTTAACGTATACATCATGTGAATATTCACACATTCATGACAATATAACATTTGCATTTCTATTGCTGAACGTTTACATCGTGACTATATTAATGGACGTAATGTCATATATAATGTTATTTTACAGATATACATTTCTGTATTGGAGTATTAATATTAACTAAAGAATGTATCAATATAGAGCAATAATGATTAGATTTTAACATTGGTATTATATCTTTCATATACACATATCTATGTTAATGATAAATAGGATGGTTGTAATTAAAGATATAGACTACATTAAATTATCACCAAGAAATTTATAAAAATAAACCTAAAACGCTTACATTTTACTAAGATGAGCAAGTATGAATTTCAGAGTCTTGTCAATTTTTTCTCTTTTACTAACGTATAATTCCTGTGTACATATGTATGATAAAAACAATGGTCTGTGATGCTTATTTGGTGAATAAACATTTCAGAATATGACTTTCTGATATCATTCAGAGACATATTAATATTGTTCCTTTCATAGTTATAATATTTTTATTACTAAAGTTGTTTAGCGATTATATGTTGAAGTATAATCTCAAAGGTTATATATTTTCTAACGTATACATCGTTAGCATATGCACACATTCATGACAATATAACATTTTTTTTGCTATTACTAAAAGTTTACAACGTAAGTATATTAATGACAATGATGACATCTGTAATGTTCTTTACAGTTATATATTTCTTTGTAGGATTATAAATATTAACAGGAAAATGTACCAATATAGAGCCCAAATGATTAGGTTTATACATTGGTAACATATATTTCATGTGTACATATATATATTCATGATAAATAATAATAGTTGCAATACGGGATATACATTAAATTGAAATATCACTGAAAAAAGTATGAAAATAAAGTTAAAATGCTTACTTTTTACTTAGTTTAGCAACTATTATATTCATAGTCTGTTCAATTGCTTTCTCTTTTAGTAACATATAATTCGTGCTTACGTATACACAATTAGGATTACAAAATGAGTGTGTGATGTTTATTTATTGAATTCACATTTTTATACATGATTTACTAATGTCTTTCATAGATAAATTAATATTGTATCTTAAATAGTCATAATTTGTTGATTTTTAATGACTTTTAGCGATTATAAGTTAAAATATCATCTTAAACCCTATAAATTTGTTAACGTATACATCATGTGAATATTCACACATTCATGACAATATAACATTTGCATTTCTATTGCTGAACGTTTACATCGTGACTATATTAATGGACGTAATGTCATATATAATGTTATTTTACAGATATACATTTCTGTATTGGAGTATTAATATTAACTAAAGAATGTATCAATATAGAGCAATAATGATTAGATTTTAACATTGGTATTATATCTTTCATATACACATATCTATGTTAATGATAAATAGGATGGTTGTAATTAAAGATATAGACTACATTAAATTATCACCAAGAAATTTATAAAAATAAACCTAAAACGCTTACATTTTACTAAGATGAGCAAGTATGAATTTCAGAGTCTTGTCAATTTTTTCTCTTTTACTAACGTATAATTCCTGTGTACATATGTATGATAAAAACAATGGTCTGTGATGCTTATTTGGTGAATAAACATTTCAGAATATGACTTTCTGATATCATTCAGAGACATATTAATATTGTTCCTTTCATAGTTATAATATTTTTATTACTAAAGTTGTTTAGCGATTATATGTTGAAGTATAATCTCAAAGGTTATATATTTTCTAACGTATACATCGTTAGCATATGCACACATTCATGACAATATAACATTTTTTTTGCTATTACTAAAAGTTTACAACGTAAGTATATTAATGACAATGATGACATCTGTAATGTTCTTTACAGTTATATATTTCTTTGTAGGATTATAAATATTAACAGGAAAATGTACCAATATAGAGCCCAAATGATTAGGTTTATACATTGGTAACATATATTTCATGTGTACATATATATATTCATGATAAATAATAATAGTTGCAATACGGGATATACATTAAATTGAAATATCACTGAAAAAAGTATGAAAATAAAGTTAAAATGCTTACTTTTTACTTAGTTTAGCAACTATTATATTCATTCTTTTAGTAACATATAATTCGTGCTTACGTATACACAATTAGGATTACAAAATGAGTGTGTGATGTTTATTTTTTGAATTCACATTTTTATACATGATTTACTAATGTCTTTCATAGATAAATTAATATTGTATCTTAAATAGTCATAATTTGTTGATTTTTAATGACTTTTAGCGATTATAAGTTAAAATATCATCTTAAACCTTATAAATTTGTTAACGTACACATCATGTGAATATTCACACATTCATGACAATATAACATTTGCATTTCTATTGCTGAACGTTTACATCGTGACTATATTAATGGACGTAATGTCATATATAATGTTATTTTACAGATATACATTTCTGTATTGGAGTATTAATATTAACTAAAGAATGTATCAATATAGAGCAATAATGATTAGATTTTAACATTGGTATTATATCTTTCATATACACATATCTATGTTAATGATAAATAGGATGGTTGTAATTAAAGATATAGACTACATTAAATTATCACCAAGAAATTTATAAAAATAAACCTAAAACGCTTACATTTTACTAAGATGAGCAAGTATGAATTTCAGAGTCTTGTCAATTTTTTCTCTTTTACTAACGTATAATTCCTGTGTACATATGTATGATAAAAACAATGGTCTGTGATGCTTATTTGGTGAATAAACATTTCAGAATATGACTTTCGGATATTATTCAGAGACATATTAATATTGTTCCTTACATAGTTATAATATTTTTATTACTAAAGTTGTTTAGCGATTATATGTTGAAGTATAATCTCAAAGGTTATATATTTTCTAACGTATACATCGTTAGCATATGCACACATTCATGACAATATAACATTTTTTTTGCTATTACTAAAAGTTTACAACGTAAGTATATTAATGACAATGATGACATCTGTAATGTTCTTTACAGTTATATATTTCTTTGTAGGATTATAAATATTAACAGGAAAATGTACCAATATAGAGCCCAAATGATTAGGTTTATACATTGGTAACATATATTTCATGTGTACATATATATATTCATGATAAATAATAATAGTTGCAATACGGGATATACATTAAATTGAAATATCACTGAAAAAAGTATGAAAATAAAGTTAAAATGCTTACTTTTTACTTAGTTTAGCAACTATTATATTCATAGTCTGTTCAATTGCTTTCTCTTTTAGTAACATATAATTCGTGCTTACGTATACACAATTAGGATTACAAAATGAGTGTGTGATGTTTATTTATTGAATTCACATTTTTATACATGATTTACATAGATAAATTAATATTGTATCTTAAATAGTCATAATTTGTTGATTTTTAATGACTTTTAGCGATTATAAGTTAAAATATCATCTTAAACCTTATAAATTTGTTAACGTATACATCATGTGAATATTCACACATTCATGACAATATAACATTTGCATTTCTATTGCTGAACGTTTACATCGTGACTATATTAATGGACGTAATGTCATATATAATGTTATTTTACAGATATACATTTCTGTATTGGAGTATTAATAAAGAATGTATCAATATAGAGCAATAATGATTAGATTTTAACATTGGTATTATATCTTTCATATACACATATCTATGTTAATGATAAATAGGATGGTTGTAATTAAAGATATAGACTACATTAAATTATCACCAAGAAATTTATAAAAATAAACCTAAAATGCTTACATTTTACTAAGATGAGCAAGTATGAATTTCAGAGTCTTGTCAATTTTTTCTCTTTTACTAACGTATAATTCCTGTGTACATATGTATGATAAAAACAATGGTCTGTGATGCTTATTTGGTGAATAAACATTTCAAAATATGACTTTCTGATATCATTCAGAGACATATTAATATTGTTCCTTACATAGTTATAATATTTTTATTACTAAAGTTGTTTAGCGATTATATGTTGAAGTATAATCTCAAAGGTTATATATTTTCTAACGTATACATCGTTAGCATATGCACACATTCATGACAATATAACATTTTTTTTGCTATTACTAAAAGTTTACATCGTAAGTATATTAATGACAATGATGACATCTGTAATGTTCTTTACAGTTATATATTTCTTTGTAGGATTATAAATATTAACAGGAAAATGTACCAATATAGAGCCCAAATGATTAGGTTTATACATTGGTAACATATATTTCATGTGTACATATATATATTCATGATAAATAATAATAGTTGCAATACGGGATATACATTAAATTGAAATATCACTGAAAAAAGTATGAAAATAAAGTTAAAATGCTTACTTTTTACTTAGTTTAGCAACTATTATATTCATAGTCTGTTCAATTGCTTTCTCTTTTAGTAACTTATAATTCGTGCTTACGTATACACAATTAGGATTACAAAATGAGTGTGTGATGTTTATTTATTGAATTCACATTTTTATACATGATTTACTAATGTCTTTCATAGATAAATTAATATTGTATCTTAAATAGTCATAATTTGTTGATTTTTAATGACTTTTAGCGATTATAAGTTAAAATATCATCTTAAACCTTATAAATTTGTTAACGTACACATCATGTGAATATTCACACATTCATGACAATATAACATTTGCATTTCTATTGCTGAACGTTTACATCGTGACTATATTAATGGACGTAATGTCATATATAATGTTATTTTACAGATATACATTTCTGTATTGGAGTATTAATATTAACTAAAGAATGTATCAATATAGAGCAATAATGATTAGATTTTAACATTGGTATTATATCTTTCATATACACATATCTATGTTAATGATAAATAGGATGGTTGTAATTAAAGATATAGACTACATTAAATTATCACCAAGAAATTTATAAAAATAAACCTAAAACGCTTACATTTTACTAAGATGAGCAAGTATGAATTTCAGAGTCTTGTCAATTTTTTCTCTTTTACTAACGTATAATTCCTGTGTACATATGTATGATAAAAACAATGGTCTGTGATGCTTATTTGGTGAATAAACATTTCAGAATATGACTTTCTGATATCATTCAGAGACATATTAATATTGTTCCTTACATAGTTATAATATTTTTATTACTAAAGTTGTTTAGCGATTATATGTTGAAGTATAATCTCAAAGGTTATATATTTTCTAACGTATACATCGTTAGCATATGCACACATTCATGACAATATAACATTTTTTTTGCTATTACTAAAAGTTTACAACGTAAGTATATTAATGACAATGATGACATCTGTAATGTTCTTTACAGTTATATATTTCTTTGTAGGATTATAAATATTAACAGGAAAATGTACCAATATAGAGCCCAAATGATTAGGTTTATACATTGGTAACATATATTTCATGTGTACATATATATATTCATGATAAATAATAATAGTTGCAATACGGGATATACATTAAATTGAAATATCACTGAAAAAAGTATGAAAATAAAGTTAAAATGCTTACTTTTTACTTAGTTTAGCAACTATTATATTCATTCTTTTAGTAACATATAATTCGTGCTTACGTATACACAATTAGGATTACAAAATGAGTGTGTGATGTTTATTTTTTGAATTCACATTTTTATACATGATTTACTAATGTCTTTCATAGATAAATTAATATTGTATCTTAAATAGTCATAATTTGTTGATTTTTAATGACATTTAGCGATTATAAGTTAAAATATAATCTTAATCCTTATAAATTTGTTAACGTATACATCATGTGAATATTCACACATTCATGACAATATAACATTTGCATTTCTATTGCTGAACGTTTACATCGTGACTATATTAATGGACGTAATGTCATATATAATGTTATTTTACAGATATACATTTCTGTATTGGAGTATTAATATTAACTAAAGAATGTATCAATATAGAGCAATAATGATTAGATTTTAACATTGGTATTATATCTTTCATATACACATATCTATGTTAATGATAAATAGGATGGTTGTAATTAAAGATATAGACTACATTAAATTATCACCAAGAAATTTATAAAAATAAACCTAAAACGCTTACATTTTACTAAGATGAGCAAGTATGAATTTCAGAGTCTTGTCAATTTTTTCTCTTTTACTAACGTATAATTCCTGTGTACATATGTATGATAAAAACAATGGTCTGTGATGCTTATTTGGTGAATAAACATTTCAGAATATGACTTTCTGATATCATTCAGAGACATATTAATATTGTTCCTTACATAGTTATAATATTTTTATTACTAAAGTTGTTCAGCGATTATATGTTGAAGTATAATCTCAAAGGTTATATATTTTCTAACGTATACATCGTTAGCATATGCACACATTCATGACAATATAACATTTTTTTTGCTATTACTAAAAGTTTACAACGTAAGTATAATAATGACAATGATGACATCTGTAATGTTCTTTACAGTTATATATTTCTTTGTAGGATTATAAATATTAACAGGAAAATGTACCAATATAGAGCCCAAATGATTAGGTTTATACATTGGTAACATATATTTCATGTGTACATATATATATTCATGATAAATAATAATAGTTTCAATACGGGATATACATTAAATTGAAATATCACTGAAAAAAGTATGAAAATAAAGTTAAAATGCTTACTTTTTACATAGTTTAGCAACTATTATATTCATAGTCTGTTCAATTGCTTTCTCTTTTAGTAACATATAATTCGTGCTTACGTATACAAAATTAGGATTACAAAATGAGTGTGTGATGTTTATTTATTGAATTCACATTTTTATACATGATTTACTAATGTCTTTCATAGATAAATTAATATTGTATCTTAAATAGTCATAATTTGTTGATTTTTAATGACTTTTAGCGATTATAAGTTAAAATATCATCTTAAACCTTATAAATTTGTTAACGTACACATCATGTGAATATTCACACATTCATGACAATATAACATTTGCATTTCTATTGCTGAACGTTTACATCGTGACTATATTAATGGACGTAATGTCATATATAATGTTATTTTACAGATATACATTTCTGTATTGGAGTATTAATATTAACTAAAGAATGTATCAATATAGAGCAATAATGATTAGATTTTAACATTGGTATTATATCTTTCATATACACATATCTATGTTAATGATAAATAGGATGGTTGTAATTAAAGATATAGACTACATTAAATTATCACCAAGAAATTTATAAAAATAAACCTAAAACGCTTACATTTTACTAAGATGAGCAAGTATGAATTTCAGAGTCTTGTCAATTTTTTCTCTTTTACTAACGTATAATTCCTGTGTACATATGTATGATAAAAACAATGGTCTGTGATGCTTATTTGGTGAATAAACATTTCAGAATATGACTTTCTGATATCATTCAGAGACATATTAATATTGTTCCTTACATAGTTATAATATTTTTATTACTAAAGTTGTTTAGCGATTATATGTTGAAGTATAATCTCAAAGGTTATATATTTTCTAACGTATACATCGTTAGCATATGCACACATTCATGACAATATAACATTTTTTTTGCTATTACTAAAAGTTTACAACGTAAGTATATTAATGACAATGATGACATCTGTAATGTTCTTTACAGTTATATATTTCTTTGTAGGATTATAAAAATTAACAGGAAAATGTACCAATATAGAGCCCAAATGATTAGGTTTATACATTGGTAACATATATTTCATGTGTACATATATATATTCATGATAAATAATAATAGTTTCAATACGGGATATACATTAAATTGAAATATCACTGAAAAAAGTATGAAAATAAAGTTAAAATGCTTACTTTTTACATAGTTTAGCAACTATTATATTCATAGTCTGTTCAATTTCTTTCTCTTTTAGTAACAGATAATTCGTGCTTACGTATACAAAATTAGGATTACAAAATGAGTGTGTGATGTTTATTTATTGAATTCACATTTTTATACATGATTTACTAATGTCTTTCATAGATAAATTAATATTGTATCTTAAATAGTCATAATTTGTTGATTTTTAATGACTTTTAGCGATTATAAGTTAAAATATCATCTTAAACCCTATAAATTTGTTAACGTATACATCATGTGAATATTCACACATTCATGACAATATAACATTTGCATTTCTATTGCTGAACGTTTACATCGTGACTATATTAATGGACGTAATGTCATATATAATGTTATTTTACAGATATACATTTCTGTATTGGAGTATTAATATTAACTAAAGAATGTATCAATATAGAGCAATAATGATTAGATTTTAACATTGGTATTATATCTTTCATATACACATATCTATGTTAATGATAAATAGGATGGTTGTAATTAAAGATATAGACTACATTAAATTATCACCAAGAAATTTATAAAAATAAACCTAAAACGCTTACATTTTACTAAGATGAGCAAGTATGAATTTCAGAGTCTTGTCAATTTTTTCTCTTTTACTAACGTATAATTCCTGTGTACATATGTATGATAAAAACAATGGTCTGTGATGCTTATTTGGTGAATAAACATTTCAGAATATGACTTTCTGATATCATTCAGAGACATATTAATATTGTTCCTTTCATAGTTATAATATTTTTATTACTAAAGTTGTTTAGCGATTATATGTTGAAGTATAATCTCAAAGGTTATATATTTTCTAACGTATACATCGTTAGCATATGCACACATTCATGACAATATAACATTTTTTTTGCTATTACTAAAAGTTTACAACGTAAGTATATTAATGACAATGATGACATCTGTAATGTTCTTTACAGTTATATATTTCTTTGTAGGATTATAAAAATTAACAGGAAAATGTACCAATATAGAGCCCAAATGATTAGGTTTATACATTGGTAACATATATTTCATGTGTACATATATATATTCTTGATAAATAATAATAGTTTCAATACGGGATATACATTAAATTGAAATATCACTGAAAAAAGTATGAAAATAAAGTTAAAATGCTTACTTTTTACATAGTTTAGCAACTATTATATTCATAGTCTGTTCAATTGCTTTCTCTTTTAGTAACAGATAATTCGTGCTTACGTATACAAAATTAGGATTACAAAATGAGTGTGTGATGTTTATTTATTGAATTCACATTTTTATACATGATTTACTAATGTCTTTCATAGATAAATTAATATTGTATCTTAAATAGTCATAATTTGTTGATTTTTAATGACTTTTAGCGATTATAAGTTAAAATATCATCTTAAACCCTATAAATTTGTTAACGTATACATCATGTGAATATTCACACATTCATGACAATATAACATTTGCATTTCTATTGCTGAACGTTTACATCGTGACTATATTAATGGACGTAATGTCATATATAATGTTATTTTACAGATATACATTTCTGTATTGGAGTATTAATATTAACTAAAGAATGTATCAATATAGAGCAATAATGATTAGATTTTAACATTGGTATTATATCTTTCATATACACATATCTATGTTAATGATAAATAGGATGGTTGTAATTAAAGATATAGACTACATTAAATTATCACCAAGAAATTTATAAAAATAAACCTAAAACGCTTACATTTTACTAAGATGAGCAAGTATGAATTTCAGAGTCTTGTCAATTTTTTCTCTTTTACTAACGTATAATTCCTGTGTACATATGTATGATAAAAACAATGGTCTGTGATGCTTATTTGGTGAATAAACATTTCAGAATATGACTTTCTGATATCATTCAGAGACATATTAATATTGTTCCTTTCATAGTTATAATATTTTTATTACTAAAGTTGTTTAGCGATTATATGTTGAAGTATAATCTCAAAGGTTATATATTTTCTAACGTATACATCGTTAGCATATGCACACATTCATGACAATATAACATTTTTTTTGCTATTACTAAAAGTTTACAACGTAAGTATATTAATGACAATGATGACATCTGTAATGTTCTTTACATTTATATATTTCTTTGTAGGATTATAAATATTAACAGGAAAATGTACCAATATAGAGCCCAAATGATTAGGTTTATACATTGGTAACATATATTTCATGTGTACATATATATATTCATGATAAATAATAATAGTTGCAATACGGGATATACATTAAATTGAAATATCACTGAAAAAAGTATGAAAATAAAGTTAAAATGCTTACTTTTTACTTAGTTTAGCAACTATTATATTCATTCTTTTAGTAACATATAATTCGTGCTTACGTATACACAATTAGGATTACAAAATGAGTGTGTGATGTTTATTTTTTGAATTCACATTTTTATACATGATTTACTAATGTCTTTCATAGATAAATTAATATTGTATCTTAAATAGTCATAATTTGTTGATTTTTAATGACATTTAGCGATTATAAGTTAAAATATAATCTTAAACCTTATAAATTTGTTAACGTATACATCATGTGAATATTCACACATTCATGACAATATAACATTTGCATTTCTATTGCTGAACGTTTACATCGTGACTATATTAATGGACGTAATGTCATATATAATGTTATTTTACAGATATACATTTCTGTATTGGAGTATTAATATTAACTAAAGAATGTATCAATATAGAGCAATAATGATTAGATTTTAACATTGGTATTATATCTTTCATATACACATATCTATGTTAATGATAAATAGGATGGTTGTAATTAAAGATATAGACTACATTAAATTATCACCAAGAAATTTATAAAAATAAACCTAAAACGCTTACATTTTACTAAGATGAGCAAGTATGAATTTCAGAGTCTTGTCAATTTTTTCTCTTTTACTAACGTATAATTCCTGTGTACATATGTATGATAAAAACAATGGTCTGTGATGCTTATTTGGTGAATAAACATTTCAGAATATGACTTTCTGATATCATTCAGAGACATATTAACATTGTTCCTTACATAGTTATAATATTTTTATTACTAAAGTTGTTTAGCGATTATATGTTGAAGTATAATCTCAAAGGTTATATATTTTCTAACGTATACATCGTTAGCATATGCACACATTCATGACAATATAACATTTTTTTTGCTATTACTAAAAGTTTACAACGTAAGTATATTAATGACAATGATGACATCTGTAATGTTCTTTACAGTTATATATTTCTTTGTAGGATTATAAATATTAACAGGAAAATGTACCAATATAGAGCCCAAATGATTAGGTTTATACATTGGTAACATATATTTCATGTGTACATATATATATTCATGATAAATAATAATAGTTGCAATACGGGATATACATTAAATTGAAATATCACTGAAAAAAGTATGAAAATAAAGTTAAAATGCTTACTTTTTACTTAGTTTAGCAACTATTATATTCATTCTTTTAGTAACATATAATTCGTGCTTACGTATACACAATTAGGATTACAAAATGAGTGTGTGATGTTTATTTTTTGAATTCACATTTTTATACATGATTTACTAATGTCTTTCATAGATAAATTAATATTGTATCTTAAATAGTCATAATTTGTTGATTTTTAATGACATTTAGCGATTATAAGTTAAAATATAATCTTAATCCTTATAAATTTGTTAACGTATACATCATGTGAATATTCACACATTCATGACAATATAACATTTGCATTTCTATTGCTGAACGTTTACATCGTGACTATATTAATGGACGTAATGTCATATATAATGTTATTTTACAGATATACATTTCTGTATTGGAGTATTAATATTAACTAAAGAATGTATCAATATAGAGCAATAATGATTAGATTTTAACATTGGTATTATATCTTTCATATACACATATCTATGTTAATGATAAATAGGATGGTTGTAATTAAAGATATAGACTACATTAAATTATCACCAAGAAATTTATAAAAATAAACCTAAAACGCTTACATTTTACTAAGATGAGCAAGTATGAATTTCAGAGTCTTGTCAATTTTTTCTCTTTTACTAACGTATAATTCCTGTGTACATATGTATGATAAAAACAATGGTCTGTGATGCTTATTTGGTGAATAAACATTTCAGAATATGACTTTCTGATATCATTCAGAGACATATTAATATTGTTCCTTACATAGTTATAATATTTTTATTACTAAAGTTGTTCAGCGATTATATGTTGAAGTATAATCTCAAAGGTTATATATTTTCTAACGTATACATCGTTAGCATATGCACACATTCATGACAATATAACATTTTTTTTGCTATTACTAAAAGTTTACAACGTAAGTATAATAATGACAATGATGACATCTGTAATGTTCTTTACAGTTATATATTTCTTTGTAGGATTATAAATATTAACAGGAAAATGTACCAATATAGAGCCCAAATGATTAGGTTTATACATTGGTAACATATATTTCATGTGTACATATATATATTCATGATAAATAATAATAGTTTCAATACGGGATATACATTAAATTGAAATATCACTGAAAAAAGTATGAAAATAAAGTTAAAATGCTTACTTTTTACATAGTTTAGCAACTATTATATTCATAGTCTGTTCAATTGCTTTCTCTTTTAGTAACATATAATTCGTGCTTACGTATACAAAATTAGGATTACAAAATGAGTGTGTGATGTTTATTTATTGAATTCACATTTTTATACATGATTTACTAATGTCTTTCATAGATAAATTAATATTGTATCTTAAATAGTCATAATTTGTTGATTTTTAATGACTTTTAGCGATTATAAGTTAAAATATCATCTTAAACCTTATAAATTTGTTAACGTACACATCATGTGAATATTCACACATTCATGACAATATAACATTTGCATTTCTATTGCTGAACGTTTACATCGTGACTATATTAATGGACGTAATGTCATATATAATGTTATTTTACAGATATACATTTCTGTATTGGAGTATTAATATTAACTAAAGAATGTATCAATATAGAGCAATAATGATTAGATTTTAACATTGGTATTATATCTTTCATATACACATATCTATGTTAATGATAAATAGGATGGTTGTAATTAAAGATATAGACTACATTAAATTATCACCAAGAAATTTATAAAAATAAACCTAAAACGCTTACATTTTACTAAGATGAGCAAGTATGAATTTCAGAGTCTTGTCAATTTTTTCTCTTTTACTAACGTATAATTCCTGTGTACATATGTATGATAAAAACAATGGTCTGTGATGCTTATTTGGTGAATAAACATTTCAGAATATGACTTTCTGATATCATTCAGAGACATATTAATATTGTTCCTTACATAGTTATAATATTTTTATTACTAAAGTTGTTTAGCGATTATATGTTGAAGTATAATCTCAAAGGTTATATATTTTCTAACGTATACATCGTTAGCATATGCACACATTCATGACAATATAACATTTTTTTTGCTATTACTAAAAGTTTACAACGTAAGTATATTAATGACAATGATGACATCTGTAATGTTCTTTACAGTTATATATTTCTTTGTAGGATTATAAAAATTAACAGGAAAATGTACCAATATAGAGCCCAAATGATTAGGTTTATACATTGGTAACATATATTTCATGTGTACATATATATATTCATGATAAATAATAATAGTTTCAATACGGGATATACATTAAATTGAAATATCACTGAAAAAAGTATGAAAATAAAGTTAAAATGCTTACTTTTTACATAGTTTAGCAACTATTATATTCATAGTCTGTTCAATTGCTTTCTCTTTTAGTAACAGATAATTCGTGCTTACGTATACAAAATTAGGATTACAAAATGAGTGTGTGATGTTTATTTATTGAATTCACATTTTTATACATGATTTACTAATGTCTTTCATAGATAAATTAATATTGTATCTTAAATAGTCATAATTTGTTGATTTTTAATGACTTTTAGCGATTATAAGTTAAAATATCATCTTAAACCCTATAAATTTGTTAACGTATACATCATGTGAATATTCACACATTCATGACAATATAACATTTGCATTTCTATTGCTGAACGTTTACATCGTGACTATATTAATGGACGTAATGTCATATATAATGTTAGTTTACAGATATACATTTCTGTATTGGAGTATTAATATTAACTAAAGAATGTATCAATATAGAGCAATAATGATTAGATTTTAACATTGGTATTATATCTTTCATATACACATATCTATGTTAATGATAAATAGGATGGTTGTAATTAAAGATATAGACTACATTAAATTATCACCAAGAAATTTATAAAAATAAACCTAAAACGCTTACATTTTACTAAGATGAGCAAGTATGAATTTCAGAGTCTTGTCAATTTTTTCTCTTTTACTAACGTATAATTCCTGTGTACATATGTATGATAAAAACAATGGTCTGTGATGCTTATTTGGTGAATAAACATTTCAGAATATGACTTTCTGATATCATTCAGAGACATATTAATATTGTTCCTTTCATAGTTATAATATTTTTATTACTAAAGTTGTTTAGCGATTATATGTTGAAGTATAATCTCAAAGGTTATATATTTTCTAACGTATACATCGTTAGCATATGCACACATTCATGACAATATAACATTTTTTTTGCTATTACTAAAAGTTTACAACGTAAGTATATTAATGACAATGATGACATCTGTAATGTTCTTTACATTTATATATTTCTTTGTAGGATTATAAATATTAACAGGAAAATGTACCAATATAGAGCCCAAATGATTAGGTTTATACATTGGTAACATATATTTCATGTGTACATATATATATTCATGATAAATAATAATAGTTGCAATACGGGATATACATTAAATTGAAATATCACTGAAAAAAGTATGAAAATAAAGTTAAAATGCTTACTTTTTACTTAGTTTAGCAACTATTATATTCATTCTTTTAGTAACATATAATTCGTGCTTACGTATACACAATTAGGATTACAAAATGAGTGTGTGATGTTTATTTTTTGAATTCACATTTTTATACATTATTTACTAATGTCTTTCATAGATAAATTAATATTGTATCTTAAATAGTCATAATTTGTTGATTTTTAATGACATTTAGCGATTATAAGTTAAAATATAATCTTAAACCCTATAAATTTGTTAACGTATACATCATGTGAATATTCACACATTCATGACAATATAACATTTGCATTTCTATTGCTGAACGTTTACATCGTGACTATATTAATGGACGTAATGTCATATATAATGTTATTTTACAGATATACATTTCTGTATTGGAGTATTAATATTAACTAAAGAATGTATCAATATAGAGCAATAATGATTAGATTTTAACATTGGTATTATATCTTTCATATACACATATCTATGTTAATGATAAATAGGATGGTTGTAATTAAAGATATAGACTACATTAAATTATCACCAAGAAATTTATAAAAATAAACCTAAAACGCTTACATTTTACTAAGATGAGCAAGTATGAATTTCAGAGTCTTGTCAATTTTTTCTCTTTTACTAACGTATAATTCCTGTGTACATATGTATGATAAAAACAATGGTCTGTGATGCTTATTTGGTGAATAAACATTTCAGAATATGACTTTCTGATATCATTCAGAGACATATTAATATTGTTCCTTACATAGTTATAATATTTTTATTACTAAAGTTGTTTAGCGATTATATGTTGAAGTATAATCTCAAAGGTTATATATTTTCTAACGTATACATCGTTAGCATATGCACACATTCATGACAATATAACATTTTTTTTGCTATTACTAAAAGTTTACAACGTAAGTATATTAATGACAATGATGACATCTGTAATGTTCTTTACAGTTATATATTTCTTTGTAGGATTATAAAAATTAACAGGAAAATGTACCAATATAGAGCCCAAATGATTAGGTTTATACATTGGTAACATATATTTCATGTGTACATATATATATTCATGATAAATAATAATAGTTTCAATACGGGATATACATTAAATTGAAATATCACTGAAAAAAGTATGAAAATAAAGTTAAAATGCTTACTTTTTACATAGTTTAGCAACTATTATATTCATAGTCTGTTCAATTGCTTTCTCTTTTAGTAACAGATAATTCGTGCTTACGTATACAAAATTAGGATTACAAAATGAGTGTGTGATGTTTATTTATTGAATTCACATTTTTATACATGATTTACTAATGTCTTTCATAGATAAATTAATATTGTATCTTAAATAGTCATAATTTGTTGATTTTTAATGACTTTTAGCGATTATAAGTTAAAATATCATCTTAAACCCTATAAATTTGTTAACGTATACATCATGTGAATATTCACACATTCATGACAATATAACATTTGCATTTCTATTGCTGAACGTTTACATCGTGACTATATTAATGGACGTAATGTCATATATAATGTTAGTTTACAGATATACATTTCTGTATTGGAGTATTAATATTAACTAAAGAATGTATCAATATAGAGCAATAATGATTAGATTTTAACATTGGTATTATATCTTTCATATACACATATCTATGTTAATGATAAATAGGATGGTTGTAATTAAAGATATAGACTACATTAAATTATCACCAAGAAATTTATAAAAATAAACCTAAAACGCTTACATTTTACTAAGATGAGCAAGTATGAATTTCAGAGTCTTGTCAATTTTTTCTCTTTTACTAACGTATAATTCCTGTGTACATATGTATGATAAAAACAATGGTCTGTGATGCTTATTTGGTGAATAAACATTTCAGAATATGACTTTCTGATATCATTCAGAGACATATTAATATTGTTCCTTTCATAGTTATAATATTTTTATTACTAAAGTTGTTTAGCGATTATATGTTGAAGTATAATCTCAAAGGTTATATATTTTCTAACGTATACATCGTTAGCATATGCACACATTCATGACAATATAACATTTTTTTTGCTATTACTAAAAGTTTACAACGTAAGTATATTAATGACAATGATGACATCTGTAATGTTCTTTACATTTATATATTTCTTTGTAGGATTATAAATATTAACAGGAAAATGTACCAATATAGAGCCCAAATGATTAGGTTTATACATTGGTAACATATATTTCATGTGTACATATATATATTCATGATAAATAATAATAGTTGCAATACGGGATATACATTAAATTGAAATATCACTGAAAAAAGTATGAAAATAAAGTTAAAATGCTTACTTTTTACTTAGTTTAGCAACTATTATATTCATTCTTTTAGTAACATATAATTCGTGCTTACGTATACACAATTAGGATTACAAAATGAGTGTGTGATGTTTATTTTTTGAATTCACATTTTTATACATTATTTACTAATGTCTTTCATAGATAAATTAATATTGTATCTTAAATAGTCATAATTTGTTGATTTTTAATGACTTTTAGCGATTATAAGTTAAAATATCATCTTAAACCTTATAAATTTGTTAACGTACACATCATGTGAATATTCACACATTCATGACAATATAACATTTGCATTTCTATTGCTGAACGTTTACATCGTGACTATATTAATGGACGTAATGTCATATATAATGTTATTTTACAGATATACATTTCTGTATTGGAGTATTAATATTAACTAAAGAATGTATCAATATAGAGCAATAATGATTAGATTTTAACATTGGTATTATATCTTTCATATACACATATCTATGTTAATGATAAATAGGATGGTTGTAATTAAAGATATAGACTACATTAAATTATCACCAAGAAATTTATAAAAATAAACCTAAAACGCTTACATTTTACTAAGATGAGCAAGTATGAATTTCAGAGTCTTGTCAATTTTTTCTCTTTTACTAACGTATAATTCCTGTGTACATATGTATGATAAAAACAATGGTCTGTGATGCTTATTTGGTGAATAAACATTTCAGAATATGACTTTCTGATATCATTCAGAGACATATTAATATTGTTCCTTACATAGTTATAATATTTTTATTACTAAAGTTGTTTAGCGATTATATGTTGAAGTATAATCTCAAAGGTTATATATTTTCTAACGTATACATCGTTAGCATATGCACACATTCATGACAATATAACATTTTTTTTGCTATTACTAAAAGTTTACAACGTAAGTATATTAATGACAATGATGACATCTGTAATGTTCTTTACAGTTATATATTTCTTTGTAGGATTATAAAAATTAACAGGAAAATGTACCAATATAGAGCCCAAATGATTAGGTTTATACATTGGTAACATATATTTCATGTGTACATATATATATTCATGATAAATAATAATAGTTTCAATACGGGATATACATTAAATTGAAATATCACTGAAAAAAGTATGAAAATAAAGTTAAAATGCTTACTTTTTACATAGTTTAGCAACTATTATATTCATAGTCTGTTCAATTGCTTTCTCTTTTAGTAACAGATAATTCGTGCTTACGTATACAAAATTAGGATTACAAAATGAGTGTGTGATGTTTATTTATTGAATTCACATTTTTATACATGATTTACTAATGTCTTTCATAGATAAATTAATATTGTATCTTAAATAGTCATAATTTGTTGATTTTTAATGACTTTTAGCGATTATAAGTTAAAATATCATCTTAAACCCTATAAATTTGTTAACGTATACATCATGTGAATATTCACACATTCATGACAATATAACATTTGCATTTCTATTGCTGAACGTTTACATCGTGACTATATTAATGGACGTAATGTCATATATAATGTTATTTTACAGATATACATTTCTGTATTGGAGTATTAATATTAACTAAAGAATGTATCAATATAGAGCAATAATGATTAGATTTTAACATTGGTATTATATCTTTCATATACACATATCTATGTTAATGATAAATAGGATGGTTGTAATTAAAGATATAGACTACATTAAATTATCACCAAGAAATTTATAAAAATAAACCTAAAACGCTTACATTTTACTAAGATGAGCAAGTATGAATTTCAGAGTCTTGTCAATTTTTTCTCTTTTACTAACGTATAATTCCTGTGTACATATGTATGATAAAAACAATGGTCTGTGATGCTTATTTGGTGAATAAACATTTCAGAATATGACTTTCTGATATCATTCAGAGACATATTAATATTGTTCCTTTCATAGTTATAATATTTTTATTACTAAAGTTGTTTAGCGATTATATGTTGAAGTATAATCTCAAAGGTTATATATTTTCTAACGTATACATCGTTAGCATATGCACACATTCATGACAATATAACATTTTTTTTGCTATTACTAAAAGTTTACAACGTAAGTATATTAATGACAATGATGACATCTGTAATGTTCTTTACATTTATATATTTCTTTGTAGGATTATAAATATTAACAGGAAAATGTACTAATATAGAGCCCAAATGATTAGGTTTATACATTGGTAACATATATTTCATGTGTACATATATATATTCATGATAAATAATAATAGTTGCAATACGGGATATACATTAAATTGAAATATCACTGAAAAAAGTATGAAAATAAAGTTAAAATGCTTACTTTTTACTTAGTTTAGCAACTATTATATTCATTCTTTTAGTAACATATAATTCGTGCTTACGTATACACAATTAGGATTACAAAATGAGTGTGTGATGTTTATTTTTTGAATTCACATTTTTATACATGATTTACTAATGTCTTTCATAGATAAATTAATATTGTATCTTAAATAGTCATAATTTGTTGATTTTTAATGACATTTAGCGATTATAAGTTAAAATATAATCTTAATCCTTATAAATTTGTTAACGTATACATCATGTGAATATTCACACATTCATGACAATATAACATTTGCATTTCTATTGCTGAACGTTTACATCGTGACTATATTAATGGACGTAATGTCATATATAATGTTATTTTACAGATATACATTTCTGTATTGGAGTATTAATATTAACTAAAGAATGTATCAATATAGAGCAATAATGATTAGATTTTAACATTGGTATTATATCTTTCATATACACATATCTATGTTAATGATAAATAGGATGGTTGTAATTAAAGATATAGACTACATTAAATTATCACCAAGAAATTTATAAAAATAAACCTAAAACGCTTACATTTTACTAAGATGAGCAAGTATGAATTTCAGAGTCTTGTCAATTTTTTCTCTTTTACTAACGTATAATTCCTGTGTACATATGTATGATAAAAACAATGGTCTGTGATGCTTATTTGGTGAATAAACATTTCAGAATATGACTTTCTGATATCATTCAGAGACATATTAATATTGTTCCTTACATAGTTATAATATTTTTATTACTAAAGTTGTTCAGCGATTATATGTTGAAGTATAATCTCAAAGGTTATATATTTTCTAACGTATACATCGTTAGCATATGCACACATTCATGACAATATAACATTTTTTTTGCTATTACTAAAAGTTTACAACGTAAGTATAATAATGACAATGATGACATCTGTAATGTTCTTTACAGTTATATATTTCTTTGTAGGATTATAAATATTAACAGGAAAATGTACCAATATAGAGCCCAAATGATTAGGTTTATACATTGGTAACATATATTTCATGTGTACATATATATATTCATGATAAATAATAATAGTTTCAATACGGGATATACATTAAATTGAAATATCACTGAAAAAAGTATGAAAATAAAGTTAAAATGCTTACTTTTTACATAGTTTAGCAACTATTATATTCATAGTCTGTTCAATTGCTTTCTCTTTTAGTAACATATAATTCGTGCTTACGTATACAAAATTAGGATTACAAAATGAGTGTGTGATGTTTATTTATTGAATTCACATTTTTATACATGATTTACTAATGTCTTTCATAGATAAATTAATATTGTATCTTAAATAGTCATAATTTGTTGATTTTTAATGACTTTTAGCGATTATAAGTTAAAATATCATCTTAAACCTTATAAATTTGTTAACGTACACATCATGTGAATATTCACACATTCATGACAATATAACATTTGCATTTCTATTGCTGAACGTTTACATCGTGACTATATTAATGGACGTAATGTCATATATAATGTTATTTTACAGATATACATTTCTGTATTGGAGTATTAATATTAACTAAAGAATGTATCAATATAGAGCAATAATGATTAGATTTTAACATTGGTATTATATCTTTCATATACACATATCTATGTTAATGATAAATAGGATGGTTGTAATTAAAGATATAGACTACATTAAATTATCACCAAGAAATTTATAAAAATAAACCTAAAACGCTTACATTTTACTAAGATGAGCAAGTATGAATTTCAGAGTCTTGTCAATTTTTTCTCTTTTACTAACGTATAATTCCTGTGTACATATGTATGATAAAAACAATGGTCTGTGATGCTTATTTGGTGAATAAACATTTCAGAATATGACTTTCTGATATCATTCAGAGACATATTAATATTGTTCCTTTCATAGTTATAATATTTTTATTACTAAAGTTGTTTAGCGATTATATGTTGAAGTATAATCTCAAAGGTTATATATTTTCTAACGTATACATCGTTAGCATATGCACACATTCATGACAATATAACATTTTTTTTGCTATTACTAAAAGTTTACAACGTAAGTATATTAATGACAATGATGACATCTGTAATGTTCTTTACATTTATATATTTCTTTGTAGGATTATAAATATTAACAGGAAAATGTACCAATATAGAGCCCAAATGATTAGGTTTATACATTGGTAACATATATTTCATGTGTACATATATATATTCATGATAAATAATAATAGTTGCAATACGGGATATACATTAAATTGAAATATCACTGAAAAAAGTATGAAAATAAAGTTAAAATGCTTACTTTTTACTTAGTTTAGCAACTATTATATTCATTCTTTTAGTAACATATAATTCGTGCTTACGTATACACAATTAGGATTACAAAATGAGTGTGTGATGTTTATTTTTTGAATTCACATTTTTATACATGATTTACTAATGTCTTTCATAGATAAATTAATATTGTATCTTAAATAGTCATAATTTGTTGATTTTTAATGACATTTAGCGATTATAAGTTAAAATATAATCTTAAACCCTATAAATTTGTTAACGTATACATCATGTGAATATTCACACATTCATGACAATATAACATTTGCATTTCTATTGCTGAACGTTTACATCGTGACTATATTAATGGACGTAATGTCATATATAATGTTATTTTACAGATATACATTTCTGTATTGGAGTATTAATATTAACTAAAGAATGTATCAATATAGAGCAATAATGATTAGATTTTAACATTGGTATTATATCTTTCATATACACATATCTATGTTAATGATAAATAGGATGGTTGTAATTAAAGATATAGACTACATTAAATTATCACCAAGAAATTTATAAAAATAAACCTAAAACGCTTACATTTTACTAAGATGAGCAAGTATGAATTTCAGAGTCTTGTCAATTTTTTCTCTTTTACTAACGTATAATTCCTGTGTACATATGTATGATAAAATCAATGGTCTGTGATGCTTATTTGGTGAATAAACATTTCAGAATATGACTTTCTGATATCATTCAGAGACATATTAATATTGTTCCTTTCATAGTTATAATATTTTTATTACTAAAGTTGTTTAGCGATTATATGTTGAAGTATAATCTCAAAGGTTATATATTTTCTAACGTATACATCGTTAGCATATGCACACATTCATGACAATATAACATTTTTTTGCTATTACTAAAAGTTTACAACGTAAGTATATTAATGACAATGATGACATCTGTAATGTTCTTTACATTTATATATTTCTTTGTAGGATTATAAATATTAACAGGAAAATGTACCAATATAGAGCCCAAATGATTAGGTTTATACATTGGTAACATATATTTCATGTGTACATATATATATTCATGATAAATAATAATAGTTGCAATACGGGATATACATTAAATTGAAATATCACTGAAAAAAGTATGAAAATAAAGTTAAAATGCTTACTTTTTACTTAGTTTAGCAACTATTATATTCATTCTTTTAGTAACATATAATTCGTGCTTACGTATACACAATTAGGATTACAAAATGAGTGTGTGATGTTTATTTTTTGAATTCACATTTTTATACATGATTTACTAATGTCTTTCATAGATAAATTAATATTGTATCTTAAATAGTCATAATTTGTTGATTTTTAATGACATTTAGCGATTATAAGTTAAAATATAATCTTAATCCTTATAAATTTGTTAACGTATACATCATGTGAATATTCACACATTCATGACAATATAACATTTGCATTTCTATTGCTGAACGTTTACATCGTGACTATATTAATGGACGTAATGTCATATATAATGTTATTTTACAGATATACATTTCTGTATTGGAGTATTAATATTAACTAAAGAATGTATCAATATAGAGCAATAATGATTAGATTTTAACATTGGTATTATATCTTTCATATACACATATCTATGTTAATGATAAATAGGATGGTTGTAATTAAAGATATAGACTACATTAAATTATCACCAAGAAATTTATAAAAATAAACCTAAAACGCTTACATTTTACTAAGATGAGCAAGTATGAATTTCAGAGTCTTGTCAATTTTTTCTCTTTTACTAACGTATAATTCCTGTGTACATATGTATGATAAAAACAATGGTCTGTGATGCTTATTTGGTGAATAAACATTTCAGAATATGACTTTCTGATATCATTCAGAGACATATTAATATTGTTCCTTACATAGTTATAATATTTTTATTACTAAAGTTGTTCAGCGATTATATGTTGAAGTATAATCTCAAAGGTTATATATTTTCTAACGTATACATCGTTAGCATATGCACACATTCATGACAATATAACATTTTTTTTGCTATTACTAAAAGTTTACAACGTAAGTATAATAATGACAATGATGACATCTGTAATGTTCTTTACAGTTATATATTTCTTTGTAGGATTATAAATATTAACAGGAAAATGTACCAATATAGAGCCCAAATGATTAGGTTTATACATTGGTAACATATATTTCATGTGTACATATATATATTCATGATAAATAATAATAGTTTCAATACGGGATATACATTAAATTGAAATATCACTGAAAAAAGTATGAAAATAAAGTTAAAATGCTTACTTTTTACATAGTTTAGCAACTATTATATTCATAGTCTGTTCAATTGCTTTCTCTTTTAGTAACATATAATTCGTGCTTACGTATACAAAATTAGGATTACAAAATGAGTGTGTGATGTTTATTTATTGAATTCACATTTTTATACATGATTTACTAATGTCTTTCATAGATAAATTAATATTGTATCTTAAATAGTCATAATTTGTTGATTTTTAATGACTTTTAGCGATTATAAGTTAAAATATCATCTTAAACCTTATAAATTTGTTAACGTACACATCATGTGAATATTCACACATTCATGACAATATAACATTTGCATTTCTATTGCTGAACGTTTACATCGTGACTATATTAATGGACGTAATGTCATATATAATGTTATTTTACAGATATACATTTCTGTATTGGAGTATTAATATTAACTAAAGAATGTATCAATATAGAGCAATAATGATTAGATTTTAACATTGGTATTATATCTTTCATATACACATATCTATGTTAATGATAAATAGGATGGTTGTAATTAAAGATATAGACTACATTAAATTATCACCAAGAAATTTATAAAAATAAACCTAAAACGCTTACATTTTACTAAGATGAGCAAGTATGAATTTCAGAGTCTTGTCAATTTTTTCTCTTTTACTAACGTATAATTCCTGTGTACATATGTATGATAAAAACAATGGTCTGTGATGCTTATTTGTTGAATAAACATTTCAGAATATGACTTTCTGATATCATTCAGAGACATATTAATATTGTTCCTTACATAGTTATAATATTTTTATTACTAAAGTTGTTTAGCGATTATATGTTGAAGTATAATCTCAAAGGTTATATATTTTCTAACGTATACATCGTTAGCATATGCACACATTCATGACAATATAACATTTTTTTTGCTATTACTAAAAGTTTACAACGTAAGTATATTAATGACAATGATGACATCTGTAATGTTCTTTACAGTTATATATTTCTTTGTAGGATTATAAAAATTAACAGGAAAATGTACCAATATAGAGCCCAAATGATTAGGTTTATACATTGGTAACATATATTTCATGTGTACATATATATATTCATGATAAATAATAATAGTTTCAATACGGGATATACATTAAATTGAAATATCACTGAAAAAAGTATGAAAATAAAGTTAAAATGCTTACTTTTTACATAGTTTAGCAACTATTATATTCATAGTCTGTTCAATTGCTTTCTCTTTTAGTAACAGATAATTCGTGCTTACGTATACAAAATTAGGATTACAAAATGAGTGTGTGATGTTTATTTATTGAATTCACATTTTTATACATGATTTACTAATGTCTTTCATAGATAAATTAATATTGTATCTTAAATAGTCATAATTTGTTGATTTTTAATGACTTTTAGCGATTATAAGTTAAAATATCATCTTAAACCCTATAAATTTGTTAACGTATACATCATGTGAATATTCACACATTCATGACAATATAACATTTGCATTTCTATTGCTGAACGTTTACATCGTGACTATATTAATGGACGTAATGTCATATATAATGTTATTTTACAGATATACATTTCTGTATTGGAGTATTAATATTAACTAAAGAATGTATCAATATAGAGCAATAATGATTAGATTTTAACATTGGTATTATATCTTTCATATACACATATCTATGTTAATGATAAATAGGATGGTTGTAATTAAAGATATAGACTACATTAAATTATCACCAAGAAATTTATAAAAATAAACCTAAAACGCTTACATTTTACTAAGATGAGCAAGTATGAATTTCAGAGTCTTGTCAATTTTTTCTCTTTTACTAACGTATAATTCCTGTGTACATATGTATGATAAAAACAATGGTCTGTGATGCTTATTTGGTGAATAAACATTTCAGAATATGACTTTCTGATATCATTCAGAGACATATTAATATTGTTCCTTTCATAGTTATAATATTTTTATTACTAAAGTTGTTTAGCGATTATATGTTGAAGTATAATCTCAAAGGTTATATATTTTCTAACGTATACATCGTTAGCATATGCACACATTCATGACAATATAACATTTTTTTTGCTATTACTAAAAGTTTACAACGTAAGTATATTAATGACAATGATGACATCTGTAATGTTCTTTACATTTATATATTTCTTTGTAGGATTATAAATATTAACAGGAAAATGTACTAATATAGAGCCCAAATGATTAGGTTTATACATTGGTAACATATATTTCATGTGTACATATATATATTCATGATAAATAATAATAGTTGCAATACGGGATATACATTAAATTGAAATATCACTGAAAAAAGTATGAAAATAAAGTTAAAATGCTTACTTTTTACTTAGTTTAGCAACTATTATATTCATTCTTTTAGTAACATATAATTCGTGCTTACGTATACACAATTAGGATTACAAAATGAGTGTGTGATGTTTATTTTTTGAATTCACATTTTTATACATGATTTACTAATGTCTTTCATAGATAAATTAATATTGTATCTTAAATAGTCATAATTTGTTGATTTTTAATGACATTTAGCGATTATAAGTTAAAATATAATCTTAATCCTTATAAATTTGTTAACGTATACATCATGTGAATATTCACACATTCATGACAATATAACATTTGCATTTCTATTGCTGAACGTTTACATCGTGACTATATTAATGGACGTAATGTCATATATAATGTTATTTTACAGATATACATTTCTGTATTGGAGTATTAATATTAACTAAAGAATGTATCAATATAGAGCAATAATGATTAGATTTTAACATTGGTATTATATCTTTCATATACACATATCTATGTTAATGATAAATAGGATGGTTGTAATTAAAGATATAGACTACATTAAATTATCACCAAGAAATTTATAAAAATAAACCTAAAACGCTTACATTTTACTAAGATGAGCAAGTATGAATTTCAGAGTCTTGTCAATTTTTTCTCTTTTACTAACGTATAATTCCTGTGTACATATGTATGATAAAAACAATGGTCTGTGATGCTTATTTGGTGAATAAACATTTCAGAATATGACTTTCTGATATCATTCAGAGACATATTAATATTGTTCCTTACATAGTTATAATATTTTTATTACTAAAGTTGTTCAGCGATTATATGTTGAAGTATAATCTCAAAGGTTATATATTTTCTAACGTATACATCGTTAGCATATGCACACATTCATGACAATATAACATTTTTTTTGCTATTACTAAAAGTTTACAACGTAAGTATAATAATGACAATGATGACATCTGTAATGTTCTTTACAGTTATATATTTCTTTGTAGGATTATAAATATTAACAGGAAAATGTACCAATATAGAGCCCAAATGATTAGGTTTATACATTGGTAACATATATTTCATGTGTACATATATATATTCATGATAAATAATAATAGTTTCAATACGGGATATACATTAAATTGAAATATCACTGAAAAAAGTATGAAAATAAAGTTAAAATGCTTACTTTTTACATAGTTTAGCAACTATTATATTCATAGTCTGTTCAATTGCTTTCTCTTTTAGTAACATATAATTCGTGCTTACGTATACAAAATTAGGATTACAAAATGAGTGTGTGATGTTTATTTATTGAATTCACATTTTTATACATGATTTACTAATGTCTTTCATAGATAAATTAATATTGTATCTTAAATAGTCATAATTTGTTGATTTTTAATGACTTTTAGCGATTATAAGTTAAAATATCATCTTAAACCTTATAAATTTGTTAACGTACACATCATGTGAATATTCACACATTCATGACAATATAACATTTGCATTTCTATTGCTGAACGTTTACATCGTGACTATATTAATGGACGTAATGTCATATATAATGTTATTTTACAGATATACATTTCTGTATTGGAGTATTAATATTAACTAAAGAATGTATCAATATAGAGCAATAATGATTAGATTTTAACATTGGTATTATATCTTTCATATACACATATCTATGTTAATGATAAATAGGATGGTTGTAATTAAAGATATAGACTACATTAAATTATCACCAAGAAATTTATAAAAATAAACCTAAAACGCTTACATTTTACTAAGATGAGCAAGTATGAATTTCAGAGTCTTGTCAATTTTTTCTCTTTTACTAACGTATAATTCCTGTGTACATATGTATGATAAAAACAATGGTCTGTGATGCTTATTTGGTGAATAAACATTTCAGAATATGACTTTCTGATATCATTCAGAGACATATTAATATTGTTCCTTTCATAGTTATAATATTTTTATTACTAAAGTTGTTTAGCGATTATATGTTGAAGTATAATCTCAAAGGTTATATATTTTCTAACGTATACATCGTTAGCATATGCACACATTCATGACAATATAACATTTTTTTTGCTATTACTAAAAGTTTACAACGTAAGTATATTAATGACAATGATGACATCTGTAATGTTCTTTACATTTATATATTTCTTTGTAGGATTATAAATATTAACAGGAAAATGTACCAATATAGAGCCCAAATGATTAGGTTTATACATTGGTAACATATATTTCATGTGTACATATATATATTCATGATAAATAATAATAGTTGCAATACGGGATATACATTAAATTGAAATATCACAGAAAAAAGTATGAAAATAAAGTTAAAATGCTTACTTTTTACTTAGTTTAGCAACTATTATATTCATAGTCTGTTCAATTGCTTTCTCTTTTAGTAACATATAATTCGTGCTTACGTATACACAATTAGGATTACAAAATGAGTGTGTGATGTTTATTTATTGAATTCACATTTTTATACATGATTTACTAATGTCTTTCATAGATAAATTAATATTGTATCTTAAATAGTCATAATTTGTTGATTTTTAATGACTTTTAGCGATTATAAGTTAAAATATCATCTTAAACCTTATAAATTTGTTAACGTACACATCATGTGAATATTCACACATTCATGACAATATAACATTTGCATTTCTATTGCTGAACGTTTACATCGTGACTATATTAATGGACGTAATGTCATATATAATGTTATTTTACAGATATACATTTCTGTATTGGAGTATTAATATTAACTAAAGAATGTATCAATATAGAGCAATAATGATTAGATTTTAACATTGGTATTATATCTTTCATATACACATATCTATGTTAATGATAAATAGGATGGTTGTAATTATAGATATAGACTACATTAAATTATCACCAAGAAATTTATAAAAATAAACCTAAAACGCTTACATTTTACTAAGATGAGCAAGTATGAATTTCAGAGTCTTGTCAATTTTTTCTCTTTTACTAACGTATAATTCCTGTGTACATATGTATGATAAAAACAATGGTCTGTGATGCTTATTTGGTGAATAAACATTTCAGAATATGACTTTCTGATTTTTATTACTAAAGTTGTTTAGCGATTATATGTTGAAGTATAATCTCAAAGGTTATATATTTTCTAACGTATACATCGTTAGCATATGCACACATTCATGACAATATAACATTTTTTTTGCTATTACTAAAAGTTTACAACGTAAGTATATTAATGACAATGATGACATCTGTAATGTTCATTTACAGTTATATATTTCTTTGTAGGATTATAAATATTAACAGGAAAATGTACCAATATAGAGCCCAAATGATTAGGTTTATACATTGGTAACATATATTTCATGTGTACATATATATATTCATGATAAATAATAATAGTTGCAATACGGGATATACATTAAATTGAAATATCACTGAAAAAAGTATGAAAAAAAAGTTAAAATGCTTACTTTTTACTTAGTTTAGCAACTATTATATTCATAGTCTGTTCAATTACTTTCTCTTTTAGTAACATATAATTCGTGCTTACGTATACACAATTAGGATTACAAAATGAGTGTGTGATGTTTATTTATTGAATTCACATTTTTATACATGATTTACTAATGTCTTTCATAGATAAATTAATATTGTATCTTAAATAGTCATAATTTGTTGATTTTTAATGACTTTTAGCGATTATAAGTTAAAATATCATCTTAAACCTTATAAATTTGTTAACGTATACATCATGTGAATATTCACACATTCATGACAATATAACATTTGCATTTCTATTGCTGAACGTTTACATCGTGACTATATTAATGGACGTAATGTCATATATAATGTTATTTTACAGATATACATTTCTGTATTGGAGTATTAATATTAACTAAAGAATGTATCAATATAGAGCAATAATGATTAGATTTTAACATTGGTATTATATCTTTCATATACACATATCTATGTTAATGATAAATAGGATGGTTGTAATTAAAGATATAGACTACATTAAATTATCACCAAGAAATTTATAAAAATAAACCTAAAACGCTTACATTTTACTAAGATGAGCAAGTATGAATTTCAGAGTCTTGTCAATTTTATCTCTTTTACTAACGTATAATTCCTGTGTACATA